>JAJONR010000484.1:0-111791 GCA_029582245.1 Solanum etuberosum | reverse complement strand
CAAAGGTAATTGGGATGATCACCTACCTCTCATTGAGTTTGCTTATAACAATAGTTACCACTCCAGCATCCAAATGGATCCGTATGAGGCTCTTTATGAGAGAAGATGTAGATCTCCTATTGGATGGTTTGAAGTTGGTTAAGTTGGGTTGATAGGACCAGACTTAGTTCATCAAGCTATGGAGAAGGTGAAAGATATTCAAGAGAGATTGAAAACAACACAGAGTCGTCAGAAATCCTATACTGATGTTAGGAGAAGAGACTTAGAGTTTGAAGTAGATGATTGAGTTTACTTGAAAGTTTCACCCATGAAGGGTGTTTTGAGATTTTGCAAGAAGGGTAAACTTAGTCCTCGGTATATTGGTCCTTATAGAATATCCAAAAGGATTGGCAACGTAGCTTATAGGTTAGAGCTACCACAAAAGTTAACAGCAGTTCATCCGGTATTCCACATTTCTTTGTTGAAGAAGTGTATGGGCGATCCTTCACTTGTCAGACCTACTGAAAATATTGGTATCACGAATAGCTTATCTTATGAGGAGATTCCTGTTTAGATTCTAGATCGCTAAGTTCGCAAGTTGAGGTAGAAGGAAGTAGTATCAGTCAAAGTCCTATGGAGAAATCAATTTGTTGGGGAAGCTACTTGGGAAGCTGAGGAGGATATGAAGAAGAGATATCCACATCTCTTCGAATCCGGAGAAGTTCCAAATTAAGGTACTAATCCTTTTCTTGGCATTTATTTTAAGCTGGAATGTTGTATTTACATTTTGCTTATTGGGTGTTTGAGTGAGATGTTAGATGTTACCCCTTAGTCTACTAAGAGTAATCTCAATCGAGGACGAATGTTCCCAAGGGGAGATATTGTAACACCTCGCTATTTGAAAGAAAAAGAATTAGAAAGAAACTGTTTTTTGGAAATAATAAAATTGGGAAAGTATGACAAAGTTAAGCAATGTATGCGTTTTGGGTCAACTTCAAATGACCATAACTCCTAGCACATGATAATTTAGGTGAGCTACAAGATACCGTAGGAAATATCTTTTAATTATATTTCCAACGCAACTGAGTTTTCTCAATTTCGAGTTCGTATGAGGGAGATATGCCCATTTGAAGTTGTGTTGTCTAGATAAGGAAAGCCAAAACCGGATTTTAGAAGGGTATTATGGTCTTTTCACTACCCAATTATTTAATTTCGTTTTTGGTAATTAAGTTGGGGTCTAAACTGATTTGGTTCAGTTTATGCTTAATCAAAATAAGTTAGGGTTTTGAGAGAAGAGAAAAAAGAAGAGAAAAATCAAGGAATCGTCAAGTTCTTGAAACTAGGCTTGTGGATTTCGTCAAGGGTTGATCCATACGAGGTATGTGAGATCACATAGCGTTGGGTTCGTTCACCCACGCGCCAATCGTGATTTAATTCAGAGAAAGTATATTTTTGAAAGTATAGAAAATTGAGTTTTTGATGGATTGTGTTAAAGATTCTATTGGGTTTTTGATTGTTGAAGTTGTTGAGGAGTTCTTTATTTAAATCCATGAAATTAGATGTCGTTTTGAGTAGAGTTTTTCATATTTTGATTATGTAGTCGAATCTAAGTGTTTGGGAAAAGAACCAATTGAATCTAGAGGGTTTAGAGTTGAAAAATGACCAAGAGAATTCATCAAAAATCTGGGCAAAAGGGGTGGGGCGCCGCGCCACTCAGAGCCCCCCACATCAGGCACTGAAGTTTGGCATCTGGGGCGCCGCGCCAGCCAGTGCGCCCCAAGCCAGTGTCTGAAGTTTTGGATCAGGCGCCCCATGCCACTCAGAGCGCCAGGGACGCCAGGTCTTCTACCCTTTCCTGTCACGCCTCAAGTCCCATTAAGATGCCCGAGAGAACCAACATGTAACCTGTGCTTACTATGCATATAACTATGATAATCTTAAGGTTGTGACAAGTTCACATCAGATGCAGTGATACAAACCAACATAAGTAGACCCAAACCTTATATACATGACTTGGCTGTTGAGGCCACAACTTGTTAAGACACAAGACGCAACTGAACTATATACATTAGCCTACAAAGCCTCTAAAAGATAGAAAACCTTAGTTTAGGGCGGAAAAAGGCCCCGACCTACCCTTAACTATCATACAACAAAAAAATAGTTGCCAACGACTCGGTAAGCCCCGAATCAACCTGGAGCTTCACCAATAGCAGTTGAGTACATGTGCTCCTACTAAAGAGGTTTAGTAGTTGGAGTACTTGTGCCTGCAGCATGAAATACAGCGCCCCCATAAGGGACGTCAGTACCAAAAAATGTACTGAATATGTAAGGCAATAACATAAGTAAAACAAGGCTCAAATGACATCAAGTATCCGTATATAAGTGCATAAATCAGAATAGGAGACCACCTTTGTTAGTCTTGTGGGATCATGTATGTTGCATTCATTTCTTTACTTTTATGTATGTTATGATCTGTATAAGACATGTGATACAAATGATCAGCTGATTAGTGGTAGAAGAGGATGACCCATGCTAGGCATTTTAACCCCTGGGATGTTGTCCTCATAATTACACAAATTGGGATCGGCCCATGCTAGGCTTTTGCCCCTGAGCTGCCACCCTTCTATACCAATTGGGATCGACCCATGCTAGGCATTTGCCCCTGGGCTGCCACCCTTAATTATACAGATTGTTTCCCTTAGTTTCTTTAATCTTTGAGATTGTTGTTTTGGTGCTCATCATCATTTTTGAGATTTGGAACCATGGACCAATAATAGAAGACATGAAAATAATGACTCCAAGGCAGTAACAATGACGTAAGGAGCTATGTAACATCAATGCATTACTTATGAGCTTAAATGGCACAATTGACTTCAATTGACTAAGAGGAGAATTTACCAAGCTTGTTGTTGCGAATACCATTTCTATATTAGCACATAGGAGGATAATTATACAAATGTAGAGTAATGAACATATAATGAAGTGATTCGATACACTAGGAAGGGGGGGGGAAATATTATTTGCTATATTGGAGATCGTACACTGCCACCATGTTTCCTTGACTAGGAGTAGATCTTAGGAAACTCAGTTTGTTGATATTAATCACAATTATCAGATTTCATGCAAAAGAATATGGAATCGAATAGCCTTACATACCTTGATGTATAACTTAGATATTACAAGGAATCAACCTCGTTCCTTTCAGATTATTAATCTACAATGAAATGAGTAAAAACTAGTATTAGTAGCTAATCAACACATTTGGCTACTTAACCTCACAAAAATGGTAGCCCAACAGCGGGCTCATAATTTATCATATCAAGGACGTTGTTCAATTAATTCTCCTCGAAATACATTCACATACCAACGTGGAGTGAGTAGTAAGCCTACACAACATTCAGTTTGGTGGTGTATCACCACACCCTCCTATATTTCCATATAAAAAACTCACACATTTCCCCAATATTAACCATGCAGTCCCCACATATACACATAAAACAACCCAAAATGTTCCTTATCATAGCAACCAAATATTGAACTCACCATCCTTGATTTCTTAATAACAATACACATGCAATTCTTCATCGAAACTCATGCATAATGAGGAAAAAAAAGGAGCAGTCACCTTACCTCAATTTATGCAACTTTCCATTTTAACTTGAAATCTTCAAGAACTTCAACTTTGCTTCTCACTTAAACCAAAGAAGACGAGAAAACTATCTTAATAATCAAGGAAAGTGAGCAGTAACTTGGACACATTCTGCTGTTGTACTTATACTTGAACATGAATAACAGGTTTTCCTAATCATCCATGGGAGAATTAAGCTAAATCCATAAGTGTTTTCACTTACCTTAACTTGCAAAGATGAGGGTTTCTTCAAGAACCCTAGAAAAAATTTGAGGTAGTTGTTTTAATCCTTAAGAGAAAAGAAAGAGATAGAGCTGGAGTCAATTCTAAATCTATGTGTTTAAATGAAGTGGAAATAGCAGTCAATATTTATCTTATATTGAGCTTTCTTCCCCTTTAAAAATATCCTGTAGAACTTCCGTCTTTTTAGCTTCATTTTCAGCCACTAATTTGGTCAAGTAGGTGATGCACCTGCTTATGTACATCAAGCTGCTCAAAAGGTCAAAGTAGGTGATTCACCTAGTTGCCCTTTTCGTTAGTTGGGATTAACTTACAGTAGGACTTGGCAGATTTGGCTGTTGGTCTTTAATTTCAATTTCTTATTATTTAACTTAGTTTGGGCCTCAAGTGAGTCCATTAGAATAGGCCCAAATCTGACCCATAAACCTTGGCCTTTTTAACTAGATCCATTTAGCTCAGCTCAAGTAGGTGATGCACCTACTTGGTCCTTTGGACTGGTCAATAACTCAAAGTAGGTGATGCACCTACTTGTCACCTACTAGCTTAGTTAATTCAAGCAAGCAGCTCACTTGTTTTATTCCATTTTCTAAATATTAATACCTTTTTCTTTAACTTAGCACTTAACTTTCAACTTTAAACTCAATTACCACCTTACTTTCTCGAGTTTAAATACTTCTGTTGGAGTTAACTTGCAGTACATATGCTGAAACATGCAAGGCATCACATCACCTTTTGAGCTAGTTTAAACCAATGCTAATTAAATAAGAAACATGGTCCCTCACCTATACTAGAAGGCTATGTCAAGTATCACAAGAATAGAACAAGCATATACATAATACGGGTTGTTACATCCTTCCGCCCCCCTTAAAACATTCGTACTCGAATGTTAGCATGGTTATCCAGCCCAAACAAGTTCAAGCCTAAGTTAGTACTACTATTAATCACATAATACATATAGACTTATACTTACTTGTCAACGCCTCTACTAAACATTTTCATCCTTTTCATCGATCTGAAAGGGATGAGGATCTTCAATTTCATTGCTTCTCCTTAGTACTTTTACAGAAGCTACCTCTTTATTCCTTAACCTCTTAACTTGTCGATCCAGAATAACATGTTTACGTCTTCATAAGTTAGATCTCCCGTAACTTGTACATCTTTAGTAGGAGTCATACGAGATGGGTCACCTATACACTTCTGAAGCATCGAGACGTGAAACACCGGATGAACTGATGGAAGCTCTTATGCTAGCTCTAAATCATAGGCTACTTTTCCAACTCTTCGAATTATCTTATATGGCCATGTATAGCGGGGACTCAACTTTCCTTTTTACCAAACCTCATTACCCCTTTCATTGGAGACACCTTCAAGAACACCCAATCCCCTATGGAAAACTCTAGTCATCTTCTTCTAACATCTGCATATGATTTGTGTCGACTTTGAGCCATTGTTGTATCACCTTAACTTTTTCCATAGCTTGATGAATAAGATCTGGCCCAAATAAGGAAGTTTCACCCACTTCAAACTAGCCGATTAGTGATCTACATTTTCTACCATATAAAGCTTCTTAAGGTATAATTTTAATACTTGAATGGTAACTATTGTTGTATGCAAACTCGATCAGCGGCAAATGATCATCCCAACTACCTTTGAAGTCTAGTATACAAGCTCGCAGCATATCCCAAGTGTTTGAATTGTACGTTCTACCTAACCGTTTGTTTGAGGGGGAAGGTTGTACTTAAATTCACTTGTGTTCCCAAACTCTTCTAAAATGACTTCAAAAAAATTGCAGGGAATTGAGCTCCCCTATCAGATATAATAGAGATTGGCACTCCATGTAGCCGAACTATCTCTTTAATATACAACCTTGCATAATCTTCAACTGTATAAGTAGTCTTCACAGGCAAAAAGTGTGCTGATTTGGTGAGTCTGTCAACTATTACCCATATGGAATCAAACTTTCGAAATGAGCAAGGAAAACCAGTGACAAAATCCATGATGATCATGTCCCACTTCCAAATTGGAAGTTCTATAAGCTACATATAACCTCCGGGCTTTTGGAGCTCTACTTTTACTTGTTGAGAATTTGGACATTCAGCCACAAATTCTGCAATGTTCTTCTTCATGTCACCCCACCAATACATTTCTTTCAAGTCATGATACATTTTAGTTGATCCTGGATGAACAGAATATCTTGAATGATGTGCTTCCATCATGATCCTCTTTCTTAGTTCATCTACATTAGGTACACACAATCTGTTTTGACATCGAAGTACTCCCTATTACGTAAGCTCAAATGCCTTTGTCATACCATATTGTATATTCTCCTTAAGCTGTAATAGAATAGGATCAGCGTACTGCTTCTCTTTCACTTCCATTACTAATGAGGATTCTGCCGCATTTTGCACAATAACCCCTTTGTCTGGAGATTCAAGAAGGATAACCCCCAAGCTAGCTAGTTGGCATAGATCCTTAGTTATTCCTTGTCTTTCCACAGACTGCCCATAAATGCTTGCCATTATTTTACGACTTAAAGCATCAACTACTACATTTGATTTCCTGAAATGATACAAGATATCAATGTCATAATATTTTAATAGCTCCAGCCATCTAAGCTGCCTCAGATTTAGGTCCTTTTGCTTAAAGATATATTGCAAACTCTTGTGATCAGTGTATATGTCAACATGCACTCCATACAAGTAGTGGCGCCATATCTTCAAAGCAAATACAACTGCTGGTAGCTCTAGATCATGACTTGGATATTTTTTCTCATGTGGCCGCAGCTGCCTTGAGCCATAAGCTATTACTTTACCATGCTGCATCAATACACATCCTAGGCCCACTCCCGAAGCATCACAATACACAGCATACCCTTTCGTTTCTTCTAGAAGTACCAATACAGGTGTAGAAGTTAATTTATTCTTCAGCTCTTGGAAGCTTTTTTCACATGCATCACTCCATTGAAACTTGGTTGCTTTGTGTGTTAGCTTTGTTAAGGGTGCAACAATGGAAGAGAATCCTTCAAAGAACCTTCTGTAATAACCTGCCAATCCAAGAAAACTACGAATATCCGTAGACGTTGTAGGTCTTGGCCAGTTTTTCACAGCTTTTATCTTTTGGGCATCAACCTTTATTCCTTTGTCAAATACAATATGACCTAAGAATGCCACAGATTTCAACCAAAACTCACATTTAGAGAACTTCGCATACAACTTACGATTACGCAGAAATTGTTAAACCTGCCGCAAGTGATTAAAATGGTCCTCTTCCGATCTTGAGTACATGAATATGTCGTCTATGAATACTATCACGAACACATCTATAAATGGCTTGAACACCCTATTCATCAAATCCATAAAAGTTGCCGGTGCATTTGTTAGCCCGAATGACATGACTAAGAACTCAAAATGACCATACCATGTTCGGAAAGCTGTCTGGGGAATACCTTTGTCTTTGATCCTCACTTGGTGATACCCCGACCTCAAGTCGATCTTTGAAAAACACTTAGCTCCTTGTAACTGATCAAACAAATAATCAATTCTAGGAAGGGGATATTTGTTCTTAATTATTATTGTATTCAACTGTCGGTAATCAAAGCACATTATCAACGAGCCATCATTCTTACGTACAAATAATACTTGTTCTCCCCATGGGGACATACTAGGCCTTATGAATCCCTTTTCTAACAAGTCTTTTAATTGCTCCTTCAACTCCCGTAATTCCGCCGGGGCCATTCTATATGGAGGGATGGAGATAGGTTGAGTATCTGGAATCACATAAATACCAAACTCTACTTCACGTTCTGGAGGCAAACCGGGAAGATCTTCAGGAAATACAACGGGAAATTCATTTACCACTGGAATGGATTGAAAGGTTTGTGGCTCTGCATCTATATTTTTCGCTCTCACCAGATCACATATGTATCCTTTGGACATCATCTTCTTTGCCTTAAGATAAGAAATAAATTTACCTCTTGGTGCCCCAATATTACCTTTCCATTCTAAGACTGCCTCTTTTGGAAAATAGAAATGCACCATCTTAGTTCGGTAATCTACCGTGGCATAACAAGAAGCTAACCAATTCATACCCATTATAACATCAAAATCTACCATTTCTAGCTCAACAAGGTCAGCCAATGTATCACGATCACAAACGGTTATAATGCAATTACGATAAACCCTTCTAGCTATAATAGACTTACCAATCGGTGTAGACACTTCAAATGGCTTCACTAATAATTTGGGTGTTCTTTTGAACTTTCCAGGAATCAATGAAGTAACATATGAAAATGTAGACCCCGGATCAATTAGTGCATATACAATATGTGAAAACATGGACAATGTACCTGTAACCACATCCGGCGAAGCTTCAAAATTTTGTCGATCCCCTAGACCATATGTGCGATTCTGAACTCCACTAGAACTAGCTGCTCCCCTAGCTCCCCTACCATGACCTGTGGGCATCTGTATTCCCCTAACTAAGGTAGGTGTTGACGAGGACGATGCAGCAACTGATCTAGTAGGTTGTGCCACACCCTTATGAGGGTAATTTCTCATCATATTCCCCGATGTACCACACCAAAAACAAACATTTGTCCCAAACCTACATGCACCTAGATGATTTCTTCCATAGTGTTTACAAGGATGTCGAGGAGGCCTTGATTGGCTCGTACTTCCCTACTCTTGATGACCCGCTATTTGTAAACCTTGGATTTGACTTCTTTACCCAAACTAATTGCCCCTAAACCCTTGAAACTGTGGTGGAGCACTAGCTGTATAGTAGAAAGATGATGGCCTAGCCGGTATGTTAAAGAACCGAGGCCTAAACTCACCTTGGGATGGTGTAAACTGCCCCATGGATCTGGCCATCTTAGAATGCCCTGTTTCAGACTCTTGTTTCCTTCTTCTTTTCCATTTGATCCTCCAACTTTTGCACAAAAGCTTGCATCCTCGCTATATCCATATCTTTATTCAATGAAGCAATGGTATAATCTCTAAGCAGATATGAATCTAATCTATCCACATATCGATGAACTCTATCCTCCGTAGTAGCTACTACATTAGGAGCGTACCTGGCCAAGGAATTAAATTTGAGACTCTACTCTCTCACGCTCATACCTCCTTGGTGGAGATTTATTAACTGATCTGCACAGGCCTCTTGGATCTCCAATGGCAGATAATGGTCAAGGAATGCCTTTTTGAACTCATTCCACATAGCTGAAGGTGCATATGTTCCCCTAGATTGCCTCCAAGCTTCATACCACAACATAGCCACACCCTTTAATCTATATGTTGCTAGCTCAAGTGCTTCTTTACCACTTACATGCATAACATCCAAAGTGCATTGGATCTGATCTATAAAGTCTTGTGGATCTTCATTAGGATCTGACCCGGTGAATGATGGAGGCTCCAAATTAAGAAAATCATGTATCCACGTGCCAGCTGCTCTATCTACCCCACTAGTGCCTCCAACTGGACCTTCTTGCCTTTGGCTGTGGCCAGCAACTATACAAGTCAATAATTGGACTGCATTCTTTAAATCATGCTCGGTAGCATTACTTGGGGGTTCTTGAGGTCCACCTTTCCTCCTTAGATCTTCTGGAGATGGAGGGGTCGGGGAAGTTTGTGATAGCGACTCATCTTGAGCCTCAATTTGACCAGCTTGACTAGGTGGTGGTTGGCTGATCCCTTCATGGGCAGCCACATCTACTCACTTACCTATACTTTTACTCCTTCTTGTAACCGGCATCTTTGCTATAGTAAAACAATTTAGAAGTTAGATATGATTCACCTACAACATTGGTTCTATCGCACGATCTAGGAAATGAAAGAAAAGAGACAACTCCTACATGTCTTGTAGCCTCTTGTTTATAAATGTGGTGCACCACACATCAATAAGCAAGACTCTACACAGACACAACTTTGTAGACTCCCTAGGATGACCTGCTATGATAACACTTTTGTCACACCTCAAGTCCCATTAAGACGGATAGGCACCCGATGCCCTAAAGGCCCGAGAGAACAAACATGTAACCTGTGCTTACTATGCATATAACTATGACAATCTTAAGGTTGTGACAAGTTCACATAGGATGCAGTGATACGAACCAACATAAGTAGACCCAAACCTTATATACAAGACTTGGATGTTAAAGCCACAATTTGTTAAGACACAAGACGCAACTGTACTATATACATTAGCCTACAAAGCCTCTAAAAGATAGAAAACTTTAGTTTAGGGCGGGACAAGGCCCCGACCTACCCTTAACTATCATACAATAACAAAATAGGTGCCAACGACTCGGTAATCCCCGAATCAACCTGGAGCTTCACCAATAGCAGTTGAGTACATATGCTCCTACTAAAGAGGTTTACTAGCTGGAGTACATGTGCCTGCAGCATGAAATGCAGCGCCCCCGTAAGGGACGTCAGTACCAAAAAATGTACTGAATATGTAAGGCAATAACATATGTAAAACAAGGCTCAAATGACATCAAGTATTCGTATATAAGTGCATAGATCAGAATAGGAGACCACCTTTGTTACTCTTGTGGGATCATGTATGTAGCATTCATTTCTTTACTTTTATATATGTTATGATCTTTATAAGGCATGTGATACAACTGACCAGCTGATTTGTGGTAGAAGAGGATGACCCATGCTAGGCATTTTAACCCCTGGGATGTTGTCCTCATAATTACACAAATTGGGATTGGCCCATGCAAGGCTTTCTCCCCTGAGCTACCACCCTTCTATACCAATTGGGATCGACCCATGCTAGGCATTTGCCCCTGGGCTGCCACCCTTAATTATACAGATTGCTTCACTTAGTTTCTTTAATCTTTGATATTGTTATTTTGGTGGTCATCATCATTTTTGAGATTTTGAACCATGGACCAATAATAGAAGACATGAAAATAATGACTCCAAGGCAGTAACAATGACGTAAGAAGCTATGTAAAATCAATGCATTACTTATGAGCTTAAATGGCACAATTGACTAAGAGGAGAATTTACCAAGCTTGCTGTTGCGAATACCATTTCTATAATAGCACATAAGAGGATAATTATACAAATGTAGACTAATGAACTTCACGTTTCTATATTAGCACATAAGAGGATAATTATACAAATGTAGAATAATGAATATATAATGAAGTGATTCGATACCCTAGGAAGGGGGGTGGGATATTATTAGCTATATTGGAGATCGAACACTACCACCATGTTTCCTTGACTAGGAATAGAGCTTAGGAAACTCAGTTTGTTGATATTAATCACTATTATCAGATTTCATGCCAAAGAATGTGGAAACGAATAGCCTTACATACCTTGATGTATAACTCTGATATTACAAGGAATTAACCTCGTTCCTTTCAGATTATTAATCTACAATGAAATAAGTAAAAACTAGTATTAGTAGCTAATCAATA
This sequence comes from Solanum etuberosum, assembly GCA_029582245.1. Lineage (NCBI taxonomy): Eukaryota > Viridiplantae > Streptophyta > Magnoliopsida > Solanales > Solanaceae > Solanum > Solanum etuberosum. The sequence continues at coordinate 100,512 of JAJONR010000484.1, read as the reverse complement.
CATTTGGCTACTTAACCTCACAAAAATGGTAGCCCGACAGCGGGCCCATAATTTATCATATCAAGGACGTTGTTCAATTACTTCTCCTCGAATTACATTCACATACCAACGTGGAGTGAGTAGTAAGCCTATACAACATTCAGTTTGGTGGTGTATCACCACACCCTCCTATATTTCCATATAAAATACTCACACCTTTCCCCAACATCAACTATGCAGTCCCCACATATACACATAAAACAGCCCAACATGTTCCTTATCATAGCAACCAAATATTGAACTCACCATCCTTGAGTTCTTAATAACAATACACATGTAATTCTTCATCGAAACTCATGCATAATGAGGACAAAAAAAAGGAGGAGTCACCTTACCTCAATTTATGCAACTTTTCCTTTTAACTTGAAATATTCACAAACTTCAACTTCCTTTCACACTTAAACCAAAGAAGAAAAGAAAATTATCTTAATAATCAAAGAAAGTGAGTAGTAACTTGGACACATTCTGCCCTTGTACTTATACTTGAGCATGAATAACAGGTTTTCCTAATCATCCATGGGAGAATTAAGCTAAATCCATAAGTGTTTTGACTTACCTTAACTTGCAAAGATGAGGGTTTCTTCAAGAACCCTAGTAGAAATTTGAGGATGCTGTTTCAATCCTTAAGACAAAAGAGAGAGAGAGAGAGCTGGAGTCAATTCTAAATTTATGTGTTTAAATGAAGTGGAAATAGCAGTCAATATTTATCTTATATTGAGCTTTCTTCACCTTTAAGAATATCCTCTAGAACTTCCGTCTTTTTAACTTCATTTTCAGCCACTAATTGGTCAAGTAGGTGATGCACCTTCTTATGTACATCAAGTTGCTCAAAAGGTCAAAGTAGGTGATTCACCTAGTTGCCCTTTTCCTTAGTTGGGCTTAACTTACATTGGGCACTGGTAGATTTGGCTGCTGGGCTTTAATTTCAATTTCCTTTTATTTAACTTAGTTTGGGCCTCAAGTGAGTCCATTAGCATCGGTCCAAATCTGACCCATGAACCTTGGCCTTTTTAACTAGATCTATATAGCTCAAGTAGGTGATGCACCTTCTTGGTCCTTTGGACTGGTCAATAAGTAAAAGTAGGTGATGCACCTACTTGTCACCTACTAGCTTAGTTAAGTCAAGCAAGCAACTCACTTATTTTATTCCATTTTCTAAATATTAATACCTTTTTCTTTAACTTAGCACTTAACTTTCAACTTTAAACTCAATTACCACCTTACTTTCTCGAGTTTAAATACTTCTGTTGGAGTTAACTTGCAGTACATATGCTGAAACATGCAAGGCATCACATCACCTTCCGAGCCAGTTTAAACCAACACTAATCATATAATAAACATGGTCCCTCAAATATACTATAAGATTAGGTCAAGTATCACAAGAATAGAACAAGCATATGTATAATACGGGATGTTACATTTCCTACCTCTTTCCGTATGAGTTCCCTTGAATTATACCTATGTTTTTTAGTTGATTTCTACAGTCTAAGGTACGTCTAAACATCATGAAATCATCCATAACATAAGATCATGAGCCTTTAATTTATAATTCAATTCAAGAAAAGTTAAGAGTCAAGTCAAGAGAAGTTCATAGAGTCTTCCAGTAGTCTTTCACAAATGTTTTAACTTTGTTTTAAGACTTGAGTTTTTAGTTGAGTAAAGAGTAAAGATTGAAGTTCATTTCTTCAAAAGAGTATATCGGAACTATGTATTCCCAAAGAGTAAATGTTCTCACATTTAAATAAGAAAGGAAACATCGATTTCCAACAGAGCCTTTGAGCTAGTTTTTCAGTAACGAGTAAATGCTTTGAAAATTAAGTAAGACAGGAAACTTTGATTTCCTAGAGAGCCTTTGAGCTAAGTTTTGTGCAAATATCTTAAACCACAGAAAGAAGTTATGTTTTTAAACATATGAGCTAGTATCTTTTGGGAGTAGTATTGAGAACCGATATGGGGGAGAGTTCAGACAACTCCCAGCCCCAATTAATCCTGTAGCCATCATGGGTTGAAAAGGGTCATACTTTTTAGATGATTCCTTAGTGATTTTTAGCATATACTAGTGGATCCACTTAGTAGTTAGGTTCTATGCCCTTTGCAAGGTATAGGACGGCCCTGGCAGCGTGAGGCAAAATGATGTATCATCACATAGCTCTTAAGTGATGGTTCTCGGTTAGAGAAACTCCCATAGTTACATTTTGTATTCATATATACACAGAGTTAGTTGTATTTTTATATACATCCAGAGTTTATATTGTATATTTGCATACATACAGAGTTGCTATTGTATTTATAAATACATAGAGTTGTTATCCATGTCTTAAAAGCTTTTCTTTATATTGCATTTATATTATTGCTTTATATTGAAATGATTTAAGTTGAGTTGAGCCCAGGTATGTTCTTTCAGTTCCTTTCAAGCTTATGTCTTGTTTTATAATTCCCCTCGCATGCTCGTACATTCAATGTACTGATGCCATTTGGCCTGCATCGTGTTTATGATGCAGATACAGATAACCAGGATCAACACCCAACGCTTCGTTGATCCAGTTGAGTATTTAGAGTCTTGTGGTGAGCCTCATTGCTTTTCGAAGGATCCCTTTTATTGCTTTATCAGTTAGTTCATTAAGATGTCGTGGGTCTTGTACCGACGTCCATCTCAATTGTTAGAGGCTTCATAGACAGTTAGTTGATGTTTGTTCAGGAGTCTTTTCTTTCCATTTAAGTTATGCTAGATACTTGAGTTGCCACTTTGGCCAGTGAATGTTTATTTATAATAAATTTTCAGTTATCTTTGAGCTTTAAGTTTACTTTTAAAGTACAGTTATGTTTCAGTAAAGTCTTCCGCTAAGATTTAAGTCAGGCCAAGGGTTCGCTTGGGGACCAATAATAGTTCTCAAGTGCCAGTTCCGCCCAGGCTGTAGGCTTCGGGCATGACAGGTTTCATGTAAATCTTTAAAGCATTATGTTTTTGTTGTTTCGCCTTTATTAGTTTTTGAAACTAGAGCTTCTTAGATTTACTAGAAGAGATTATATCTGTAAGAAAAAAGGAGACAATATAATCTAGACTAATTCACTAAGATAGTAGGTGTTGTTTACCGAAGACTAGAAAAATGACTGCAATATTGCCTGGTAATAATGACTGATTCTTGGTTTGTCGAAAGAACTTTATAAAATTGGGCAGGAGTCCCAGAGTGTCTAACATTATTGTCAAAAATGTGTACACCTGCAAAGATACTTGTTAGACAGGAACAATAGGAAAGGAAACATTACATATTATATATATGGGTGTGTCCTTGCTCGGAGAAGCTTTAGTATCTCTTGCTATGGCAGGTGATGATTTGCTATAAAGTTGTTATACCTTGAAAATAGAGGTAGGGATGTAATATTTCTGCTTACTTTTTCTCTTAAAGTTATACTCTTGTTTCTTAAGATCCAGGCCATTGTATATGATATTCCTCTTAGTTTCCTCATGCTCCTCTTCTGATAGCCTATGTCTAGAATTTCATATTTAATAACCTTTCTTATTTGCTATTGAAGTTTTAAGTGATATTTGATCTTTCATATGGAGAGCAAATTGAGGATGAGTTATGCTATTGTGTAATGACACATGGAGGATTATATACACCGTAGTGTCATAAAAATGAAGGACGAGATATTCTACAGTTTAATATTTCTCAATTACTGTATAAAAATTTTCATATAGTATGCAAGGGACTGGTGGGAAGAAAACTCAAACACATTCTTTCCTTAATCTAGAAGTATCTAAGGGTACAAATCTTGTTGCATGCAATCCACGATTGCGAGGTCAGTACCTACAAATAAGTAATTCCGGGTGGTTTCATTGTTTGATAATGTTCATGCTCTCTACTCTTTCACTGTAGCAGTCTAGCTTTAGACCCTTATCCATGTCACTGATAGTTCTCTTAAGACGTAAGTCTATTTCAAGCAGCCTCCTCAGTCCAAGGAATGGTGTGGTAATGTTCTTTTAAAAGTGCAGCTAATTAACCCCCACCTGCTTCAACTCCAGTCTAGTATTAGGAGTGACCTTATGTCCCTCCTTTTTTATCTTTTTCATTTTCAATTTGATAACGAGTGACCTTATGTCTCTCTCTTTTCCCTCGTAAGTTATAGATCTCCATGTTTGCTATAAATTTATTTGTAATCTCGTGATGTAGAACTGTTCTTTACTAAGTTGCACTACTCACACTCCCATCTTTTACTATTCCTAAGCTCATACTGATGATTATCCCGATACGTTTGGATGAATCTCTTTAATTTTATTCCCTATATGAAGTTATTGTTAAGAACATTATGTTTCTTTTTCTATTTATTGTTCATTCTTAATGTTGAAAATATTTGTTTCACCTTATTGTCCATCCAACTCTCTTCGACAATAGCATTTGTTACTATATCATGCATTTTTCATACTTAGAGACTATAAAGATAAGTAGCCATTACAAAGTAATTTTCTTATATATGTTTTGTATAAATTTAAATTACTTGGTATGAATAATTAGTAAGGTAAAGGTAAGTAGCATGAAGTGAAAAATTATGGAAAGTTGAACAAGCTTTAAGCATTCATTCTACCAAAGCATTGTAAATTGGTTAATTTACTGAATGAACACATATCATATAATTAAGTAAAGGAAAGTAAAATGAGCTACAAAATCAAGAAAATTTGAACAAGTTTTGAGCATTCATTTAACTAAAGTATATTATTGATTAGTTTCCTATGTAAACCGTGTAAACAAATTTTATGATGAGTAGTTAAATTCACTCAGAAAACTTGAACTTTTAATCAATGGAATTCCATTTGTTTAGAATCTTTGTGAGTTGTAAATATACTATTAATTTTACTTATTTTTCCTTTGAAGTAATATCAACATTCAAAAACATTTGTGGAGGATTCGAGGTTTTATTTTGCATAGCATAAGCGTCATGACTAGGTAAAATTTTTTATCATCTCATAAAAAATGATTATGATAACTTACTCGTGACTTTAAAATTTATATGTGAAGTAGTTAATGATTTAATGATTGTTTACTGAAACATAAAATATCAATATTTATTTTTAGGAATTAAAGTCTCCCATCCAAGGATTGGATGGATTTAGAAAGGTATAGCAAAGAGTATATTGATGGTGTTGAATCTTTCCTTGATTTTCTTACTCTTATGGAGATCCTCAAGGCGAGGAAATTCAATGTCCATGTGAAAATTTTTATAATATTCGTTGGACTCGAAGGAATGTAGTGTATGATCATCTAATATGCTATGGGTTTGTTAAAGGTTATACTAGATGGATCAATCACGGGGAACGGGATATCAATTAGAATGTTGATGTTAATATGGATTACTCACGTGATGACATTGACGGGTTGTTGAATGATTAATTTAGAGATGTTGCACAGGCTGAAGGAGTTTATGATGGTCCAAATGTAGCTGCCAAGAAATTCTATAACTAAGTTGAAGAGGCAAGCCAAGAATTATATCCTGGTTGTAAAGGATTCTCTAAGTTATCATTCACAATTCGTTTATATTTGTTGAAGTGTCTGCAGGGATGGAGCAATGAATCATTCACTTCTCTTTTAGAGTTATTAAAAGAGGCAATGCCCGAGTTGAACATTCCTCCGTCTTACAATAAAACCAAGTCTATGGTTAAGAATCTCAATCTTGATTATGAGAAAATTGATGCATGTCCCAATGATTGCATGTTGTTTAGGAATGATCATAAGAATGATGAATTTTTTCATACTTGCGGAGCTTCACAATATATTAAATATCTTGAAGTTGATAGTGAGCTTGAGCTTTTTAAAAAACCATAATGAGTTTCAGTAAAGACGTTGAGATACTATCCATTAATTCTTATACTAAAAAGGCTATTCATATGCTCAAAGACGGCAAATTTTTTGAGGTGGCATGACGACGAGCATTCTAAAGATGGAAAGTTAAGACATCTCGCTGATGGTAAAGCATGGGAAGATTTTGATAGGTTGCATCCAGATTTCACACTGGATTCTCGCAATGTGAGACTTGGCTTGGAAAGTGATGGGTTCAATCCATTTCGAACCATGAGTATATCTCATAGCACATGGCCAATTATGTTGATGGTGTATAATCTGCCGCCTTTGATGTGCACAAAATCTGAATATTGTATACTTTCTTTACTTATACCTGGTCCGCGATCACCTCAAAATGATATTGATATTTACTTACAACCATTCATAGATGAGTTAAAGTTCTTGTGGGACTCTGACTTTGAAAGATATGATGCTTCAAGAAATAAAAATTTTCAAAGGTGAGCAACTCTTATTTGTACAATCAATGACTTTCCTGCATATGCTATGTTATCTGGTTGGAGTACAAAAGGAAAGTTTGCTTTCCCTTGTTGTAACTATGGCTCTAATTCTCGCTATCTTAAACATAGTCGAAAAATGTGTTATATGGATCATCCACGGAGATCTAACAAAATATCTTTCATTGGAAAAATTGACTTTAGGCCTCCTCCACCTTTATTAAAGGGAAATGATGTGCTTAATAGCTTACAAAAATTTTGAAAATGTGTTTGGAAAGAAGAGAAAAAGGTCAAATGATGGCCCATGGAAAAAAGGTTAATCTTTTTTGAATTACCTTATTGGCAGCACAACTTGTTTCTACAGAACCTTGATGTAATGCACATAGAGAAGAACATAGTTGATACCATACTTGGTACTCTTTTGGGTATTTCTGGCAAAACAAAGGATCATGGAAAAGCCCGGTATGATTTGAAAGAGATGGGAATTAGAAAGAAACTTCATCCAAAAGATAAAAGAAATAATAAGAGAAAAAAGTTTGCAAAAGCTTGCTTCTCAATGAAAAATTGAGAGAAATGAGTATTTTGTAGAGTTTTAAAGACAACAAAGCTACCTGATGGTAGTGCCTCCAATATATCTAGGTGTGTGCATCTAGATGAAAGAAAATTTTCCTGTTATAAGACCCATGATGCTCATTTCATGTTACATTACTTGCTTTCAATACCAATTAAAAGCATCCTTTCTGATCATGTGGCTATTTTTTTGATTCGTCTAAGTTCTTTCTTTCATCGTTTGTTTCAAAAAGTTATCACATTGGAGGAACTAGATTGTTTAGAAGTAGATATCAGAGAAACGATAAATAAGTTGTAGTGAATTTTTCCTTCGACATTCTTTGATATAATGATTCGTTTGCCTATTTATTTGGCGAATGAAGTGAGATTAGGAGGTCAAGTGTAGAACAGATGGATGTATTCCCTTGAAATAGAAATGGGTACATTCAAATCATATATTTGCAACAGACATTTTCAGAAGGTTGCATAGCAGAGGAACGTGTGGGAATAAAGTGTATGAATTTATTCTCTAGATATATGCATGGGGTGTGCATACCAAATTTCACAGAAGATCCTGAAATAATGATGAATGTGACGCAAGTGATGCAACAACTGTGAGTTTGTTTCCTAACAAAGGATGTCCTTTAGGACCAAAGAAAACTGATCCATTTATTTTAAATAAGAAGTCACTAAGTCAGGTAAATGAATACTTATTGGGCAATTGTGATGAGTTTTAAGAATATATTATGTACTTTAATTTAAATATAGTATTCCTTTTGTATAATTAATTTTTAACTTATTTTATTTATCATTTTAACAAAAAAAGTGCATGTTGTGTAGAGAGCATGCGCAAGAGGTTAATAATCAGCCGCAAAGATCTAAATGGAGCAAGGCTAAGAATCATTGTCAAAACTTCTCTCAATGGTTTGACACTGGTGTTTTGCAAGAGGATGTGCCTTATTTGATAAAACAATTGTCTATAGGACTAAATTTTGTTGTTTAAAGATATGTTGGGTATTGCATTAATGGATATAGATTCTATATTAGGCAGCGTAATGCAAGGTGTAACATAGAAAAATAGTGGTGTTACACAAGTTCCCTCAACTACAAGCTTTGCAAGCTCAAAGGATAAGAACCTGATTGCTGCAGATTTGACTTATTATGGTAGAATAGGTGATATAGTTTAGTTTGACTATTATGGTTATTTTTAGGTTGTTCTGTTTAAGTACGATTGGTATGAGGTTGTAAAAGATATTTATGGCCTTACTTATGTTTATTTTAACTAGAGATCCTCTCAGGAAGAGCCTTTTATTCTTGCATCTCAAGTACATCAATGCTTCTATGTGCAGGATCCATATAATCAAGATAGACATGATGTTATGAAGACTATTCCGAGAAACTTGTTTAATATGAGTGATGAATTTGAATCTGATCTCCCACAAAGTTATGAAAATGAGTTGTCTGGACATTTGATGGGACCATCCATACCAGAAGATAATGGTGAAGTTCCCTTAGTAAGGACTGATGTACCAGAAACAATTATTGATTTTCCTTCGGAGGAATTTATTACTCAACAACTTAAGGTCGAGTATGAAAAGGAGTTTGAAGATGATTCTGAAGAAGTATGTGAAGACGAGTCTGAAAATGAGTATGAAGACGGGTCTGAAGATGAGTTGAAGATGAGTCAGAAGACGAGTTCAAAGATGACACACCATGAGTTTTATTATTTTTGTGATGACCATACATTGTTAACTCACTCTTTTTGTTATTTAACTGTTTTTTGTAAAAACACCTTAAGATATCTAATATGTGGAATTGAATATTAGATCGCTGCAATCTTTAAGTATTCTGTTGGATTCGTTTATACGCATTATTGTTGTTTGGTCAAGTAATTTATGTTTGCTTCTTTAATTTATTGAATTATTGTTTTGTTGATGAACCTGTAATTCTAGCTTACTATTATTTTATTTGACTTTTGGCACAAACTTATATGACTAAGGTTAATTATCTGTGAAGTATTCATTTTACAATTATCAAATTGCTTTCTGATCAATAAATATGAATTGTTGTTATTTAAATAGTTATTTTTTCCTATTATTATCACGCATTGGACATTACGGCAGCACAGTGAAGTCAGTCCTCTGTAGGTAGTACCCCCTTATCTTTCTAGAAGCTAATTATTACTTCACCACTCCTCTCAATTATACAACAAAATTTCTTTTGAAGTTAGATTTCTGTAGCTTTTTCTATCTAACAATCCTAGAGCCAATATGATTATGAGGCTAGAACTTCTTCTCTTTGCAGGTTTGCTTTTTCTATCTAACAATCACCTGATTATTGTATTGCAGGTTAACTTACTGCAGAGAAAGAAAATAAAGAGATTAAAAGAAAGCAGAGTGAATGAATCAATGAGCAACACTAAAGAATAAGGGTTGAATCCGAAAAATGATCAAAGTCCATTGAAGAATCTGAATTTTGATATGTAATATTGATCAAGTACTTAATTGGCTAACAAATTCAAGATTAAGAGAGAACAACTTGCAAATGAACATAATGATAAAGCTAAGAGAGATTGGATGCACTAATAGCGCATAAAAGAAAGAATTCTTAGGATTTCATTGCACAACAAGAAAAGAGTAAATTTCTTGGGTACAAATAAGTAATTCAATCGTCTTCAAGGGAAGAGCGTAGTACCTCACATATTGTTGTTAGGAAAGGACAAAGTAAAAAGAGCTTATTTCAATCTGGAGAGTCCATTCAACAAAAAGGAATTAAACTTCCTATGCACACTTTAGGTTCCAAACATCTTCCAAGGAAGGTGTTACTGCTTCAGTACATGTGACTGGGAAAACACTTGGTAATACAGAGGAAGAACATGATATTCAGGATCTACTAAACTTTAAACAGGTGAAGAAGAAGTTGGTCCTACAGGGCTCAAGTCTTGATCAGTTTCTGGAAGAACAACGGCTACAGAAAGAACATGATATTCATGATATACCAAACTGCAAGCAGGTAAAGAGGAAGTCGGTCATACCAGCTACCAATCTTGATCAATTTCAGAAAAAACAAGCGATACACATATGTGATGAAACAAAAAATGATAACCACACAGTAGCTGATGTCAAATTTATGCATGCTCCTTGTATTAATGAACATAATAAAGGATTGGATGATCTTGTGGATCAAGAAAAAATCGGCGGGGATGAGTGGGCTATAGACGAGGAAATTGGCATTGATTGTAGTACAGAAGGTATGTCTTAAGCATTGTAAGATTTATTACTTATATAAAAGAAATTTCTTATTTGCTTACTATTACATCAATTTAGGAATATCGGAGCCGAAAAAAGTTCGAGGAAAAAGAACATGTAAGAATATTCATGCAGGAAATTTGGAAGAAAGAAAGGAGATGACATTTGATAAAGGACAAGAAGTGGGATCAATTGATAAGATAGTGTCGGAATTAACCAACTTTATAGGAACAATTTCAAGGAATCCTAGATTCATCAACTTGATGTACACTAGTTGGCATGCGGTGCCAAATGATACTAAAATGCGCATGTGGGAGTATATCAATGTAAGAACAATCAATTTTGAGATTCCAGATTTTATTGTTTGTTTTTACTGACTGAAGCTAAATATATTTTATTTTGCATAAACCAAATTCCTAATTCCAGTAGAAGGAAAGAAATGGGTGATGACTGGTCTTCGTGATGCTTGGACACGACACAAGAAAAAAAATAAAGAGTGATTTTTTGATAAAAATAGTATTGTTGAGGATATGCTAGCAAAACATCCTGATAACATGCCAGAAGTTCAATTCCGTCAGTTTATCGAGTATTGGAAACACCCAGCTGTTCAAGTAAGGCTAAAATAGCGCATTTCCACTCTTCAACATATTTTGCATGATATCTATTCTTTCTTTGTTTTATTTATTAATTCAAACATCTATTTTTATTTAGTTATAGGCCATGTGTGAGATGAATTCTAAAAACAGGAAAAAGAAAAAGTGGAGGCATCGAATGTGTCACGACCCAGGGGTACTCCCTAGATGTAACACGGCGTATAGAATCCCGAAGGACTCCATACAATCCTATTAGTCCTCATAACATAAGTAAGTAGAATAATGAGAGAAAACACATTTCAAGTCTCAAAAAGTTTTTCATAAAAGAAAGCGGAAGTTTAGACACTTTGTCTCATCATAGCCATCTATTACAATTTGGAATAAAATAGGGCCTAGCTCATAAATCATGTTCAAAAGGGAAAGTACATGAAAGAAACTAAAACATAAGAAGTCTGTCCTCGAACCATGAGGACTCACCAAGCTCGGGAAAACAATCAAATCCAAGCTCTAGCCACGAGAATTACCATCTTGAGAACCGGACCCTACATTTGGGAAAAATGTAGGTGAAAGTAGGCGTTAGTACAAAAATGCACCAAGTATGATAGCCATGCATAAAAATATTTAAAACATGCTAAAAGGAACATTTCATTTCAAAGCATGCACTTTAACAAGCTTAAACAAAATATAAGAGGTTAGAAATCATAAGTCATAAAATATAGGCAATACAAATCATCATCATCTTTAAGACCTTTGAACTCATATACAAAGCTTCTTGAGTAACCATAGTTCATTATTCATGTTCTTGTTGTGGGAATAAGCCTTAACCGACATGAGACCATGTGAGCTATAACATGGCCACCCGGTGTTACCCACACCGAAAAGGGGTGTCCTACTTGCCTAAAGCATAACCATGGTTTGTTAGCTTATGTGGATCCACTAGATAAATATCCTACGGGGGCACATAGTTTATGGGATAATGAGATTGTTACTAGAAACCCGGCCTCAACTGACGTGAGAGCTTCCATCTCAAGAGATTGCTTCTAGAAACCCGGCCTCAACTAACTTGAGGGCTCCTATCTCAAATCAATATTCACTCAGTGCTAAGCATTAATCCCACATAGTACTTATTACGTCTTGAATTAACTCATGTTTCATGGAAGGATGTCCTTGACAATCAATCCAACTTAGTTCATTAGGATAGCTCTTACATCATGCGTCAGAAAACCTTTCACCGTCCATGTCTATATGTAAATCTTAGATTGAATTAGGTGAGAAAGCCTTTCAACCTTAGAATCTTCATTATGTGAGAAAATCTTTCACATCATGTTCATATGTGTTCATGAGAATAGCCTTTCAATCAACACAACAACAATATTTTAATCATTGACACTTCACTCTCAAAGTGTTCTTAAAGCATTCACATATTCTTCATAAAAACATGCAGAATTTCATAATTTGCCCTTTCAAGGTTCAAAGCCTACCTTTAAATCAACACATCTAGAATTCAAGCATTAGACATGGATATCATTATAATTCAAGTGATTCTATCAGCTCATGCATTAATTCATAAAACTCCTATTGCATAAACAAAGACCCACATCATATCATCAACTTTGAGAAATATGAAAATTACATGGGTTCTTGGGGAAACATCATAAAAATCATAGGGAATCATCAATTCATGCTTAATATAACTCAATTCAATCATTGAAATCAATTTTGAAAGGAACTCATGACTTTAGAATGAATCCCTAACAATTGGGGATTTCTTATCTTTTTTGAAATTTGATATTTTGAGAGGAATCCATGGATGAAAGCTATCCGAGGATTAAAACTACCATACCTCACTATAAAAGCCCATTGAAATTGATGTACTAAAGCTTCCTCTAAACCCTAGCTTTAATCTCCTTCTTCTTCTTCTTCAACTTTCTAGAGAGAGACTTTTTTTTTGAGAGGATGAACTTTGGGATTCTTTTGGGTTTTAGAAAATATGACTTAATTGGGTGAGTTTTAGAGTGAAAATGACTTATATAGTGACCCTAGCCTTAGGCAAAATAACCTAACTTAAGTTGGATTAAAATTTGAATTGACCACTTAACACCTAAGCTACAGTGGTCTGCCTCATGACCACGTGAGGTCCCACGAGCCGTGGTCCTCACCACGAGTAGTGGTCCTCCTCTTGGTCCTTGGACAAGTAGCTAGGGTGGCCAACCCTTTCCCCCACATGACAAAGTAAACACCACGACCTCTCCCACGGCCGTGGTGGCCTTCACGAGCCGTCAAGTGGGTTGTGGGGAGGGTCAACTTTTGGGGCAGCATGACAAGGCTACTACCTCACCACCATGACACCTCTCAAGACCCGTGGTCCGTACTACAAACCGTCATGGGGGGAGTAGTAAGGTGGGAAGTGCTTGGGAAATACTAGGCTGCCCAAACCTCCTTCTTTGCTCTTGCCCTCTTCCTTGGCTCTTGCCCTTACACACTTAGCCCTAGTTTAGTCTACTAATTTCTGGGGTGTTACAATATCTCCTCCTTGGGGACAGTCATCCTTGAATGACGATTTAGACACCTTATGAAAGTAAAGACACAAGACTAGCAGCCCATCATGGATGCAAAATCATAACAATGCACAAATCAAAGGAGGAAAGATCAATTCCAACTCAAACCTGCTCAATGCATCACAAGGAAGTAGGAACTACATGTAACAACCCATTATGCATGAAATTTCAACATTTCTCATGTTCTTAGGAGGAATTACCTTCTCCAAGCTAAAAGCATACTCAACACAATCTCATAGAGCCTTTATTCAACTTACTCTGAAAAAGTATAATTTAAACATGTTCAACAATTCATCTCATGAAGTATATAGGAAACTCTTTACTCAATGCACAACAACATGAGGAACATCAATCATATAAACTCATTTTCTTTCTAAACATAAGTTTCTCATGAACATGCATAACATAGGGAAATCATGGAAAACTCATATAACCCACATGACTCCCAAAACAAGAAAAACTCAAGAGGAACTAATTACCTCAAGCTAGAATAGGAGTAGAAGGAATAAAATGAGGATAGCGGGACTTCATATCCACCTCGGCCTCCCAAGTGGCACCCTCAACTAATTGATTCCTCCATAAAACTTTCACAGAAGCTATTTCCTTGTTTCTCAATTTCTTGACTTGCCGTTATAGAATCTCTACTGGAACTTCCTCATATGATAGACTTTCATCAACCCCCAACCCTTCCAAGGGGATTATGGATGCTGGATCTCCAACACACTTCTTAAGAATAGAGACATGAACCACCGGATGCACCAAAGCCAACTCATGTGGCAAATCTAACTCATAAGTAACTTTATCAATACGTCTCAAAATTTGGTATGGGCCTATTACTGGGGACTAAGTTTTCCCTTCTTGCCAAATCTCATCACACCCTTCATGGGTGAGATTTTCAAATAGACCCAATCGTTAACCTCAAATTCTAGATCCCTTCTCCTCACATCGGCATAAGAGTTTTGCTGATTTTGAGGCGTTCTCAACCTCTCTCTAATGAGTAGGACTTTCTCAGTGGCCTCAAGAACCTGGGACCTATCAAAGTAACTTCCCCCACCTCGAACCAACCTATAGGAGACCTACACCTCCTACCATACAAGGCCTCAAATGGAGCCATACCAATACTTGAGTGATAGCTATTATTGTAGGCAAACTCTACCAATGGAAAATGGTCATCCCAATTACCCTTAAAGTAAATTACACAAGCCCTTAACATATCTTCCAAAGTTTGGATGGTACGCTCCACTTGACCATCGGTTTGGGGATGAAAAGTTGTGTTAAGCTTAACCTTGGTGCCAAGACCCTTTTGGAAAGACCTCCAAAAGTGAGAAGTGAATTGAGGGCCACGATCGGAAATAATGGATAAAGCCACTCCATGCAACTTCAACATTTCCCTTATATACAACTTGGCATAGTCCTCTACCGAAAAGGAAACCTTGATGGGTATAAAGTAAGCCGATTGTGTCATCCGATCTACAATAACCCTAATAGAGTCATGTTATCTCCGGGTGCGCGGCAAACCAACAATAATGTCCATGTTCACCTCTTCCCACTTCCAAGTAGGAATACCTATATCATGGGATAAACCTATTGGTCTTTGATGCTCAACCTTAACTTGTTGACAATTAGGACACTTAGCCATAAATTCTGTGATATCTTTCTTCATCCCATTCCACCAATAGACCTCCCGTAAGTCACGGTACATCTTGGTGGCTCCCGGGTGAATGGAATACCGAGAACTATGGACTTTCGACAAGATTTGCTCTCTCAAGTCTTCAACATTAGGAACACACAAACGGCCTTGGTATCTAAGTACACCATCTCCCCCTAGGGAGAAATCCTCAACGGATTTCTTAAGTACCGCCTCTTTCAATTCAACCAAAATAGGATGAAGGCCTTGCTTAGATTGTGTGATATTCATAGGTTGGCCCAGTTAGGTGTTCAACTAGTGGATTACACCAAGGGTGGTGTCATGGTTCATAATGGGTCTGAATTATCCTTTGTGATGGATGTAAAGGCTAAGCAAGGCCTTGATCCTATTTTGATAGAGTTGAAAGAGGCGGTACTTAAGAAATCTGTTGAGGCTTTCTCCCAAGGGGGAGATGGTGTGCTTAGATACCAAGGCCGGTTATGTGTTCCAGATGTTGATAACTTGAGGGAAAAAATTCTAGAGGAAACCTATAGTTCTCGATATTCTATTCACGTGGGGGCCACAAAGATGTACTGTGATTTACGGGAAGTCTATTGTTGGAACGGGATGAAAAAGGACACTGCGGGATATATGGCTAGATGTCCAAATTGTCAACAAGTTAAGGTTGAGCATCAAATGCTGGGAGGATTATCCCAAGATATAGGTATCCCCAGTTGGAAGTGGGAAGAGATAAATATGAATTTTACTGTGGGTGTGCCTCGCACCCGAAGGCAACATGATTCAATTTGGGTCATTATAGACCGAATGACAAAATTGGCTCCCTTTATTCCCGTCAAAGTTTCTTTTCGGCGGAAGACTATGCCAAGTTATTCATAAGAGAGATAGTGAAGTTGCATGGAGTTCCTCTATCTATTATTTTCGATTAGGGTACTCAATTTACTTCACACTTTTGGAAGTCATTCCAAAAAGGTCTTGGCACAAAGGTTAAGCTTAGCGCTGCTTTTCATCCCCAAACCGATGGGCAAGCGGAGCGTACCATCCAAAAATTGGAAGATATGTTAATGGCATGTGTAATAGACTTCAAGGGTAATTGGGATGACCACCTGCCATTAATAGAATTTAACTACAATAATAGCTATCACTCAAGTATTGGTATGGCCCCCTTTGAAGCCTTGTATGGTAGGAGATGTAGGTCTCCCTGTTGGTTTTTTGAGGTAGGGGATGTTTCCCTACTAGGAACCGAACTAGTTTATGAGGCCATTGAGAAAGTCCAACTAATTAGAGAGAGGTTGAGGACGACCCAAAGTTGGCAAAAGTCTTATGCTGATGTTAGAAGAAGGGATTTAGAATTTGAGCTTAATGATTGGGTCTATCTAAAAATCTCACCTATGAAAGGTGTGATGAGGTTTGGCAAGAAGGGAAAACTTAGTCCCCGGTATGTGGGCCCATAACAAAATTTGAAACGTGTTGGGAAAGATGCCTATGAGTTGGATTTTCCAAATGAGTTGGCTCCGGTACATCCGGTGTTTCATGTTTCCATGCTCAAGAAGTGTGTTGGAGATTCGACATCCATTATTCCTCTAGAAGGGTTGGGGGTTGATCAAATTCTCTCATATGAGGAAGTTCCAATAGAGATTCTAGACCGGCAAATTAAGAGGTTGAGAAACAAGGAAATAGCTTCCGTGAAGGTTTTATGGAGGAATCATCTAGTTGAGGGTGTTACTTGGGAGTCTGAGGCCGATATGAAGTCCCCCTATCCTCATCTTTTTCCTTCTACTCCTACCCTAGTTTGAGGTAAGTAGTTCCTCTTGAGTTTTCCTTGTTTTGGGAGTCATGTTTATTATATGAGTTTTTCCATGATTTCCTTATGTTATGCATGTTCTTGAGAAAGAAATATATTTTTAGTAAGAAAATGAGTTTTATGATTGATTTTTCTCATGTTGTTGTGCATACAGTAAGAGTTGCCTAAATTCTTCAACAGATGAACTGTTGAACATGCTTTAGTTATGCTTTTTAAAAATATGTTGCATAAAGGCTCCATGAAATTGTGCTGAGCATGCTTTTAATTGGAGAAGGTAGTTCCTCCTATGAATATGTGAAATGTTGAGTTTTCATGTATAATGGGTTGTTAGATGTAGTTCCTACTCCCTTGTGATACATTGAGTATGTTTGAGAGGGAGTTGAAGTTTCCTGCTTTGAATTGTGCATTGTTTTGACTATTTCATGCATGATGGGCAGCTAGTCTTGAGTCTATACTTCCGTAAGGTGTCTAGATCATCATTCGAGGACAAATGTTCCCAAGGAGGAGATATTGTAACACCCTGGAAACTAGTAGGCTAAACTAGAGCTAAACGTGAGGGTTAACGTCATGAAAGAAGGGTTAGGGCCAAGGGCGAAGAAGCAAGGTCCAAGGCTGCAAAAGCCTTGCCAAGGCACTGCCCCATGACTACGAGGGCCTTCATGACCAGTGGTGGTCACCACGAGTCGTGGTGTCACTCGTGGAGGTGAGGCAGTAGCCTCCTTAAGGCTGCCCCAAATTGGCTCATCCACACGAGCCACTTCACGGCTCGTGAAGCCTTAGACGGCTCGTGGGAGTGACCTTGGTCATGCCTTAATGGTTGATGGTTGAGGGTTGAATGAGGGTGGCTTAGCCACTGCCTCAAGGCCCACGAGAGGGACCACGTCTCGTGGCTAGCACCACGGCTCTTGGAGCCCCTCGTGAGGATGCCTTGGGCTTGTGGGCTAAAGGGACAAGTTTCCTAGCCACTGCTTCAAGTCTACGAAGGGGACTACGGGTCGTGCTCATGACCACGCTCTTGGAGCCCCTCGTGGCACATGGGCAGCTCACTTTAAGTGAGGGGTGTTTTGGATAATTTCGGTTTAAGTCCAATCAAAGTGAAATCGTTTTGCCTTTCTTTTATACACCTATATAAGTAATTTTAAGTCAAAATACACCCATTCACCTCATTATTTCCCAAAACCCAAATCAAATCCCAAAGCGTCCATCTTCTCCAAATATTCTCTCTCTAGAACTTCAATGAAGAACAAGAAGGAAGTTGGAGCTAGGGTTCAAGGAAAAAGGTTTTCTACTCAAATTCTTTGGATTCCATTGCTAAGGTATGGTAGTGCTTCATCCATGGATATCCTTCATCCATAGAATCCCTCCAAATTCAATTGCAAAACTAGTAATTTTCCCCAAAAGTTAGGGTTTGACTTTAAACTAATGGGTTCCTTACAAAAACGTTTCTAATGATTGAATTATGATATATTATGTATAAATTGATGATTTCCTATAGCTTTCATGTTGAATCCCCCAAGAACCCATGAAACACCCATATTTTCAATTATGATCTTGTGATGTGGGTTTGTTTATGATAGATGTTTGTTATGAAATTATGCATGTAGTAATTTAGCTACTTTAATTACGATTATATTCATGTCTAATTTAGTGAATTCTAGATGTGTTGATTGAATATGATCTATGGTCATTGAAGGGCAATGCATGATAATTATGCTTGATTATGGGATTTATGTATATGCTTAATGAACACTTTGAGAGTAAAGTGATTATGATTATGATTATGATCTTGTTGTTGTGTTGTTGAAAGGCTATTCGTACATACACACCTATGCAACTATATGATATGATGTGAAAGGTTTTCTCACAATATGATGATTCTAAGGTTGAAGGGCTTTCTCACCTATTTGATTCTAGGAGCTATCTTATGAATTATTTGGATTGAGTGTCAAGACATTCCTTCCATGATTATGAACTAAGTCAAGACTTAATATGAACTCCGTGGGAATAAATGCTTACCACCGAGTGGATATTGATATGAGATTAAATCCCTTACGATAGTAGAGGCCAGGTTTTTAGGAGAAATCTCTTGGGATGGGAGCCCTCACGGTAGTAGAGGCCGGGTTTCTACTAGAAATCTCCTTATCCCATAAACTATGTGCCCTGATAGGTCTTTATCTAGTGGATCCACCTAAGCTAAGAGCATGGTTCTACCTTAGGAAAGTAGAACAACCCTTTGCGGTGTGGGAGTCACCGGATTCCATGTTTAGCTCACATGGTCTCATGTCTGTTAATGTAACACCCCGGAAAGTTCTTAGGCCAAACTAGAACTTATCGTGAAGGTTGGAGTCAAGGAGGTGGAAAAGGGCCCAGGGAGGGGACCTAGGCAGTCCACTCTCCCCTAGACACTGCCCTAGTGACCACGACCACCCCCACGACTCGTGGTAGGAACCACGGATCGTGGTGTGGTCTGTGATAGCCTAGGCAGTGAGCTCCCTAAAACTGCCAAAAATAGGCTCTCCTTCAGGAGCCACTTCACGACTCGTGGTGAAGACCACGGCTCGTGGGAAGGCTCGGAGAAGAGTTGGTTGTGTGAGGGTGGAAAGAAAGTGGCCTAGACACTGCCTCAAGGTCCATGAGAGGGACCACGGCTCGTCGCTAGATCCACGGCTCATCTCTAGATCCACGGCTCGTGCAGCCCCTCGTGAAGTTGCCTTGGGCATGTTTGCTAAAAGGAATGGAAGCCTAGCCACTGCCCCAAGTCCACGAGAGGGACCACAGCTCGTGGTCATGACCACGGCTCGTGGGGCCCCTCGTGGCACTTGGGCAACTCACTTTAAGTGAGGGTTATTTTGGGTATTTTCTTTTTAGGCCCTATCAAAGTGAGGTCATTTTGTATTATTTTTATACAACTATATAAGTCATTTTAAGTCAAGATACACCCAATTACTTCATATTTTCCAAACACCAAAATATTTTCCCCAAAGTTTATCTTCTCTCAAAATTTCTCTCTCTAGAACTCAAGGGAGAAGAAGAGTAGAATTGGGGTTAGAGCTTGAAGAATCAAGGAGTTTTCATTCAATTTCTTATGAGAATCATAACTAAGGTATGATGGATTTTCATCCATGGAGTCCCTCCGAACTCAATTTCAAAACTAGTGATTTCCCCAAAGTTAGGGTTTGACTTCAATCGTATGGGTTCTTTCCAAAAACGTTTTTGATGATTGATTTATGATGGATTACGATTGAATTGATGATTTATTGTTGATTTATGATGAATTTACCCCAAGAACCCATGAAACCCCATATTCTTCAATTATGAACTTGTGATGTGGGTTTGTTGATTACAGAAGATTGTTATGAAATTATGCGAGTATTGATTGGGTCACTTGAAATTACGATTATAGCCATGTCTAATGTAGTGATTCTAGATATGTTGATTGAATATGATCTATGGTCCTTAAAGGGGCAAAATATGTGAATTATGAATATGCCTAAGTACACTTTGAAGTTCAGTGATTATGATTATGATTTAGTGGTTGTGTTGTTGGAGGTTATCCTCATGTACACACTTATGTATGAATATGATATGATGTGAAAGGTTTGTCACATGTAGTGATTCTAAGGTTGGAAGACTAGTCTCACCTATTGAATCTATGAGCTATAGTATGAATTATATTGGATGGAGTGTCAAGACATTCTTCCATGAATATGAACTTAAGTCAAACTTAACATGTAATCTATGGGAATTAATGCCTAGCACCGAGTTTATTTGAATATGAGATGGAAGCTTATACGATAGTTGAGTTTGGATTTCCAAAGTATATCTCATGAGATGGAAACCTTCTACCTTAGTTGAGTCCAAGTTTATAGTAGCAATCTCCCTAACCAGTAACTATGTTCCCACATAGGTCATTAGCTAGTGGATCCACCTAAGCTAAGAGTATGGTTCTACCTTAGGCAAGTAGAACAACTCCTTTTCGGTGTGGGGTAGACACCGGATTCCATGTTAGCTCACATGGTCTATGTCGGTTAAGTCTTATTCCCACTAGCACAATAATATGAACAAGACTATGAAATTTGGACTATGGTTACTTAAGGAGTTTCACTTAGTATGGGTGAGATTATGAGATCTCACTCATGCATTGCACAACTACTCTTTTAAGGTATCTATGTCATGTTCCTTTTGTGATGTAATGATCTATAAGTTGACTATGCTTATGACTTATGCTTTTACACTATCTTCAAAATGATTTTTTCAATTAGCAAATTGCATGCATCAAACTAAAATGTCATTTTAGCATGTTTTCATGGTTTTCATGCATGACTATCATATTTAGTGCATTTTTTTACTAACCCATATTTTCCTATACTTTTTCCAAGTGTAGGGCTCGGTTCTCAAGGTGGTCCCTATTGTGGCTAGAGCTTGGAATTGATCATTCTCCTTGCTAGTTGGTGAGTCCTCATGATTCGAGGACGGATATTGTCATTTATTAGTTTCATTCTTGTAGTTTCACTTTCGGATTTTCTTGTTAAGGTTGTCACCCTATTTGATACTCCGATTGTAATAGATGGTTAATTGAGACAAGCCTAGAATTCCGCTTTCCTTTATGAAAAAATTTGGACTTAAATGTGTTTACTATTTATTGTTCTTTATTTATGTTATGATATGTTAAGTGCCTTACGTGGCCCCTTCCGGGGTTCTATGTGCCTTGTTACGTCTAGGGGGTACCCTTGGGTCGTGACAATCTTGGTAATCAGAGCAAATGGCTTAGAATGATTTTAGGATGATGTCTCAATAGGCCACGTCTAGTAGAGTCTTGTTCATGGGTGTGAAGCGCGCCACACTTATGCATGAGAGGCTATAAGATGTTTAGGAAATTTCACTTCTTTCATTAATCGTAAGTCGTGCCTTAGAGTTTAACTCTATAAAGTCCCTCTCCTAACCCTTCTCTTGTGTCTTCAAGAAAAAAATGCACGATGGGAGAATGCTAGAAGGATGGAAGAGGAGAATGTGAATCAAGAAGCTCCTCCCCAAGCTCCTGAAGCTCCGGTTGATCCTTCGGCTATGTCAAATGAGGAGGTTAGGTTGGCTTTTCAACTGTTGGCCCGAGCTTTGGTGGCTCAAGACAATAGAGATGTGGTAGCTCCGGTCAATCCTAATGTGAATTCGGCTGCTTCTAGGGTTAGGGATTTTGCTAGAATGAACCTTCTCGAGTTTCATGGCTCCAAACTGGGAGAGGATCCTTAAGAATTTATGGAAGAGGTTTAAAAGATACTTGACATTATAGAGGTGACTTCGGTAGAGAAGGCGGAGCTAGCTGCTTACCAATTGAAGAGTGTTACTCAAGTATTGTATGCTCAATGGAAGAATCATAGGACGGTAGGAGCGGGCTCAGTTGAGTGGGAAACATTCAAATCGCCATTTCTTGGTATATTCTTTCCCTGAGAATTGAGGGATGCTAAGGTGGAGGAATTCATTACCCTTCGTCAAGGAGGTATGAGCGTGAAAGAGTATACCCTAAGATTCACTCAATTGTCTAAGTATGCTCCATCTTTGGTGTTGGAATTCGAGGGATGAAATGAGTAGGTTTTTGACGGGTGTTTCTGACTTTGTTGAAGAAGAATATCGTACGACAATTCTCCATGATAAGATGGATATCTCAAGGCTCATGTTTTACACCCAACAAATTGAGGAGTCAAAACTCAAAAAAAAGAATAGAGAGGGAAAAAGAGCTAGAACCGGTGAAAGGAACTTTTCCAATGCTAGGTCCGATGGACAAGGCCGACAAAGGTTCAAACAAAGTTTCTCCAACCAAGGCTTTTCTAGTGCTCCTCCAAGGGTCAACAAGGATAGGGATTCCAACCCTAAACCTCAAGGAGGTAATAGTGGTGGTTTTTATGTTGCTAGGCCTTATTGTGCAAAATGTGGTAGAAAGCATGATGCCAAGTGTCTTGTTGGTACCGATGGGTGTTTTAATTGTGGGAAGGTTTGCCACAAGATGAGAGATTTTCCAATGATCAAGGCTATGAGAAGAGAAGATAAACAAGCTCCTCCAAGCGGTTCAAACTTCAACGCTCAAAAGAAAAACCACTTTTATGCTCTTAAATCCCAAGGTGACAAAGAGAGCTTCCCGGATGTGGTGACCGGTATGTTACAAGTCTTTTCTATTGATGTATATGCCTTGTTAGATTCCGGTGCTACTTTGTCCTTTGTGACACCTTTTGTGGCTATGAAGTTTGAAATACACCTCGAAGTGTTAGTAGAACCTTTTTCGGTCTCTACCCCGGTTGGTGACTCGGGAGTGGATAAGAGGGTTTATAGAAGTTTTCCCTATTCCTTGTCTCATATAGTTACTTTGGTGGATTTAGTGGAGTTAGATATGTTAGACTTTGATGTGATTTTGGGTATGGATTGGTTGCATGCATGTTATGCCTCTATCGATTGTAGGACTTGGGTGGTTATGTTCCAATTTCCAAATGAGCCTATTTTAGAATGGAAAGGGGAGAACTCTATGCCTAGAGGCCAATTTGTGTCTTACCTTAAAGCTAGGAAAATGATCTCCAAAGGGTGTATTTACCATCTTGTTAGGGTGAGGGATGTTGAATCTGAATCCCCATCTCTAGAGTCGGTTCCGGTAGTTAATGAGTTCTTGGAAGTTTTTCCCGATGAATTGCCCGGTATTTCTCCTGAGAGGGAAATAGAGTTTGGTATTGACCTTCTTTCAGATATGTAACCTATCTCTATTCCTCCTTATAGAATGGGTCTGGCGGAGTTAAAGGAGTTGAAAGAGAAACTAAAGGATTTGCTAGACAAGGGTTTTATTCAATCGAGTATCTCTCCATGGGGTGCTCCGGTGTTGTTTGTTAAGAAGAAGGATGGGTCTGTTAGAATGTGCATCGATTATCGTCAATTGACTAAAGTGACCATTAAGAACAAGTATCCCCTTCCAAAAATTGATGACTTGTTTGACCAACTTCAAGGGGCTAGTTATTTCTCCAAGATTGATCTTCGTTTGGTTAATCACCAATTGAGGGTGAGAGGGGTTGATATTCCCAAGACGGCCTTCCGAACTCGATATGGTCACTATGAATTTCTAGTAATGTCCTTTGGTTTGACTAATGCTCCAGCGGCGTTCATGGACTTAATGAATATAGTGTTCCGACAATATCTTGACATGTTTGTGATTGTGTTTATTGATGATATTTTGATCTATTCAAGGAGTGAAGATGAGCATGTTGATCATTTGAGGGTTGTATTGCAAGTTCTTAAGGACTATCAACTTTTCGCAAAGTTTAGCAAGTGTGAATTTTGGCTAAGGTCCGTAGCATTCCTTGGTCATATTGTGTCAAGTAAGGGTATTTAGGTAGATCGTAAGAAGACGGATGCTGTTAAGAGTTGGCCTAGACCTCTAACTCCTTTTGACATTAGAAGCTTCTTGGGTTTGTTTGGTTACTATAGGAGGTTTGTTGAGGGGTTTTCCTACATTGCTTCTCCGTTAACGGCTTTGACTCAAAAGAAGGCTAAGTTTGTGTGGTCAGAATCTTGTGAGAAGGGTTTCCAA
Organism: Solanum etuberosum; assembly: GCA_029582245.1. NCBI lineage: Eukaryota > Viridiplantae > Streptophyta > Magnoliopsida > Solanales > Solanaceae > Solanum > Solanum etuberosum. The sequence goes on along the minus strand of JAJONR010000484.1, from coordinate 76,226 downwards.
GAGTTGAAAGATAGACTTACTTCCGCTCTGGTGTTGACCTTACCGGAGGGTACGGATGACTTCGTAGTGTATTGTGATGCCTCTAGAGTATGGTTGGGATGTGTACTTATGCAACATGGTAAGGTGATTGCCTATGCTTCAAGGCAACTTAAAGTCCATGGAATTATCCGACCCATGACCTTGAATTAGCGGCGGTTATGTTTGCCTTAAAAATATGGAGGCATAATCTATATGGGGTGCATGTTGATGTGTTTACCGATCACAAGAGGTTACAATATGTGTTTAGTCAAAAGGACTTGAATCTCCGACAAAGAATGTGGTTACAAATCTTGAAGGATTATGACATGAGTGTCCTTTACCACCCCGAAAAAGCTAATATGGTAGCAGATGCTCTTAGTAGATTGTCCCTGGGTAGGGTGGCTCATGTAGAGGATGAAAAAAAAGAATTGGTTCGTGATGTGCATAGGTTGGTCCGGTTAGGTGTTCAACTAGTGGATTCCACTAAGGGTGGTGTCATGGTCCATAATGGTTCCAAAAAAAAGTCTCATTTCTCTTTCTGCATCCTTGAATAACCATAGGGTAACCTGAAAATCCTTAGCAAAGACTTCTACAAGACGTTCTATTTTTCCATAGAAATATATTCGTTCAAGAAGGGCTCCAAAAGATGTTGATCGTAAATGAGAAGATTGGTTCCGTAGAAGTAAAAAAAGGGCTTGTGTTGGATTGGAACAACAAATCTAATCCAAATAAAATAGATCCAAAAAAGTATAGATGGGAGAATAAAAAAAAAATAAGTGGAAAAATCATCCTTTGTGATGGATGTTTGTGATGGATGTGAAGTCTAAGCAAAACCTTGATCCTATATTAGTTGAGTTGAAAGAGTTGCTACTCAAAAAGTCCGTTGAGGCTATCTCCCAAGGGGGAGATGGGGTGCTTAGGTATCAAGGTCGATTATGTGTTCCGGATGTTGATGGTTTGAGGGAGAAAATTCTAGAAGAAGCTCATAGTTCTCGGTATTCTGTTCATTCGGGATCCACAGAGATGTACCGTGATCTACGGGAAGTCTATTGGTGGAATGGCATGAAGAGAGATATTACGGGATTTGTAGCCAAATGTCCGAATTGTCAACAAGTTAATGTTGAATACCAAAGGCCGGGAGACTCATTACAAGATATACCAATTCCCACTTGGAAGTGAGAAGAGGTGAATATGGATTTTACTGTGGGTTTGCCTCGCAGCCGAAGGCAACATGATTCTATTTGGGTCATTATAGATCGGATGAAAAAATCCGCCATTTCATTCCCATCAAGGTTTCTTTTTTGGCGGAGGACTATACCAAGTTGTATATAAGAGAGATAGTGAAGTTGCATGGTGTTCCTTTATCTATTATTTCAGATCGGGGTACTCAATTTACTTCACACTTTTGGAAGTCATTCCAAAAAGAGCTTGGTACTAAGGTTAATCTTAGCATGACTTTTCATCCCCAAACAGATAGCTAAGTGAAACGTACCATCCAAAAATTAGAAGATATGTTGAGGGCATGTGTTATAGACTTCAAGGGTAATTGGGATGACCACTTACCATTAATAAAGTTTGCCTACAATAATAGCTATCACTCAAGTATTGCTATGGCTCATTTTGAAGCCTTGTATGGTAGGAGATGTAGATCTTCGGTTGGTTGGTTTGAGGTAGGAGAAATTTCTCTTATTGGTCCCGAACTAGTTTATGAGGCCATTGAGAAATTCCGACTCATTAGAGAGAGGTTGAGAACAGTCCAAAGTCGGCAAAAGGTTTATGCCGATGTTAGAAGAAGGGATCTAGAATTTGAAGTTAATGGTTGGGTCTATCTAAAAATCTAACCTATGAAAGGTGTGATGAGGTTCGGCAAGAAGGGAAAACTTAGTCCCTGGTATGTGGGCCCATATCAAATTTTGAAGCATATTGGGAAAGTTGCCTATGAGTTGGATTTGCCAAATGAGTTGGCTCCGGTTCATCCGGTATTTCATGTTTATATGTTTAAGAAGTGTATTGGAGATCCGACATCCATAATCCCTTTAGAAGAATTGGGGGTTGATGAGAGTCTCTCATATGAGGAAGTTTCGGTAGAAATCCTAGACCGGCAAGTCAAGAGGTTGAGAAATAAGGAAATAACTTCTGTGAAGGTTTTGTGGAGAAATCATCTAGTTGAGGGTGCTACTTGGGAGGCCGAGGCCGATATGAAGTCCCGATACCCTCATCTCTTTCCTTCTACTCCTATTCAAGCTTGAGGTAAGTAGTTCCTCTTGAGTTTTAGTGTTTTGGAGTCATGTGTGTTATATGTGCTTTTCCACGATTTCTATATGTTATGCATGTTCTTGATGAAATTCATGTTTAGTAAGAAAATGTGTTTTCATGATTGATGTATTCCTCAAGTTTTTGTGCATGTAGTATGAGTTGCATATTTTACTTCATGAGATGTGTTGATGAACATGCTTTAGTATGCTTTGGAGAGTAATTGCATATTGGCTCCATAATAATGTGTTGAGCTTGATTTAGTTGGAGAAGGTAGTTCCTCATATGATTATGAGAAATGTTGAGCTTTGTGGATAATGGTTTGTTAGATGTAGCTCCTACTTCCATGTGTTGCATTGATTATTTTGAGATGGAGTTGACGTTTCCTCCTTTGAATCATGCATTATTTTGATGTTGCATGCATGATGGGCTACTAGTCTTGAGTCTTTACTCCCGTAGGGTGTCTAGATCGTCATTCGAGGATGAATGTTCTCAAGGGGAGATATTGTAACACCCCGGAAAATTCGTAGGCTAAACTAGAGCTTATCGAGAAGGTCGGAGTCAAGGAGGTGGACAAGGGACAAGGGAGGGGACCTAGGTAGTCCACCCTCCCCTAGAGGCCCTAGTGACCACGACCACCCCCATGACTCATGGTAGGGACCACAGATCGGGGTGTGGTCAGTGATAGCCTAGGCAATGAACTCCCTAAAACTGCCCAAAACAGGCTCTCCTTCACGAGCCACTTCACGGCTCGTGGTGAAAACCATGGCTCGTGGGAAGGCTCGTGGAGAAGAGTTGGGTATGTGAGGGTGGCAAGCAAGTGGCCTAGTCACTGCCTCAAGGTCCAGGAGAGAGACCACGACTCGCTAAGTCCACGGCTCATGGAGCCCCTCCTGAAGTTTCCTTAGGCATGTAGGCTAAAAGGCATGGAAGCCTAGCCACTGCCCCAAGTCCACGAGAGGGACCACGGCTCGTGGGGCCCCTCATGGCGCCTAGGCAACTCACTTTAACTGAGGGTTATTTTGGGTATTTCCTTTTTAGGACCTATCAAAGTGAGGTCGTTTTGTATTACTTTTATACAACTATATAAGTCATTTTAAGTCAAAATACACCCAATTACTTCATATTTTCCAAACACCCAAATAATTTCCCCAAAGTTCATCTTCTCTCAAAATTTCTCTCTCTAGAACTCAAGGATGAAGAAGAGTAGAATTGGAGATAGGGCTTGAAGAATCAAGGCGTTTTCATCAATTTCTTTGGAAAATCATAACTAAGGTATGGTAGTCCTTCATCGATGGATAGTTTTCATCCATGGAGTCCCTCCAAACTCAATTTCAAAACTAGTGATTTCTCCAAAGTTAGGGTTTCACTTCAATCTTATGAGTTCTTTCCAAAAACATATTTGATGATTGATTTATAATGGATTATGATTGGATTGATGATTTATTGTTGATTTATGATGAATTTCCCCCAAGAACCCATGAAACCCCATATTTTTCAATTATGAACTTGTGATGTGGGTTTGTTGATTATAGAAGATTGTTATGAAATTATGCAAGTAATGATTGGGTTACTTGAAATTATGATTATAATCATGTCTAATGTAGTGATTCTAGATGTGTTGATTGAATATGATCTATGGTCCTTAAAGGGGAAAAATATTAGAATTATGCATGACTTTGAGAATTATGAATATTCTTAAGTACACCTTGAGAGTTAAGTGATTATGATTATGATTTAGTGGTTGTGTTGTTGGAGGTTATCCTCATGTACACACTTATGTATGAATATGATATGATGTGAAAGGTTTGTCACATGTAGTGATTCTAAAGTTGGAAGACTAGTCTCACCTATTGAATCTATGAGCTATAGTATGAATTATATTGGATGGAGTGTCAAGACATTCTTCCATGAATATGAACTTAAGTCAAGACTTAACATGTAATCTATGGGAATTAATTCCTAGCACCGAGTGGATTTGAATATGAGATGGAAGCTTATACGATAGTTTAGTCCGGCATTCCAAAGTATATCTCATGAGATGGAAACCTTCTACCTTAGTTGAGTCCGGATTTCTAGTAGCAATCTCCCTATCCCGTAACTATGTGCCCACATAGGTCTTTATCTAGTGGATCCACCTAAGCTAAGAGTATGGTTCTACCTTAGGCAAGTAGAACAACCCCTTTTCGGTGTGGGGTAGACACCGGATTCCATGTTAGCTCACATGGTCTATGTCGGTTAAGTCTTATTCCCACTAGCACAATAATATGAACAAGAGTATGAAATATGGACTATGGTTACTTAAGGAGTTTCACTTAGTATGGGTGGGATTATGGGATCCCACTCATGCATTGCACAAGTAGGCTTTGAGGGTATCTATGTCATGTTCCTTTTGTGATGTGATGATCTATGAGTTGACTATGCTTATGACTTATGCTTTTACACTATCCTCAAAATGATGTTTTCAATTATCAAATTGCATGCATCCAACAAAAATGTCCTTTTTAGGATGTTTTCAAGGTTTTCATGCATGACTATCATACTTAGTGCATTTTTGTAGTGACCCAATTTTTCCCAAGTGTAGGCCCCGGTTCTCAAAATGGTCCCCATTGTGTCTAGAGCTTGGAATTTATCATTCTCCTTGCTAGTTGGTGAGTCCTCATGATTCGAGGATGGATATTGTAATTAATAGTTTCATTCTTGTACTTTTACTTTCGGATTTTCTTGTTAAGGGCTGTCACCGTATTTGATACTTCGATTGTAATAGATGATTAATTGAGACAAGTCTAGACTTCCACTTTCCTTTATGAAATTTTTTGGACTTAAATGTATTTTACTCTTTATTGTTCTTTACTTATGTTATGATATGCTAAGTGGCTAACATGGCCCCTTTTGAGGTTCTATGTGCCTTGTTACGTCTAGGAGGTACCCTTGGGTCATGACAGTTAAGGCATATTTCCCACAACATTAATATGAATAAGATTATGAGTTATGAACTATGGTTACTGAATATGAACAAGAATATGAATGATGGCCTAAAAAGGATTACTTGGCATGGGTGAGATTTATGGGGTCTTATTCATGCATTGCACAAGTAAGCTTTAAGGTTGTTTATGAAGTGCTGCTTTTATGATGATTATGACTATGTTGAATATGCTTATGACTTATGTTTTTACACTAATCTTCATGGTGATCAATAAACTTTCTAAAGTGCATGTTTTCAACTAAAATGTCCTTTTAGCATGTTTCAAGGTTTTTATGCATGGCTATCATACTTAGTGTATATTTGTATTAACGCCTACATTTTTTCCAAGTGTAGGGTCCGACACTAGAGTTGATCATACTTGTGGCTAGGGCTTGGATTTGAGTGTTCCCGATATTGGTGAGTCCTCATGGTTCGAGGACGGATTTTCATATGTCTAGTTTCTTTCATGTACTTTCCCTTTACGGACTATGTTGTATGGACTGTGTCCCTATTTAATTCAAGTATTGTAATAGATGGCTATATTGAGACAAGTCTAGACTTCCGCTTTCTTTTATGAACAACTTTTTATGACTTGAAATGTGTTTTACTCTTTATTGTTCTATTCTTATGTTATGTTATGCTAAGTGGCTTACATGGAGCCTTTCGGGGTTCTATGTGTCATGTTACATCTATGCGGTAGAGTCGTGACAGGTGATAAGCATAACTCCCACAGAATATTCATTATTTTAACTTTTATTAATGTCACTACCCAGGGGTACCCCCTAGATGTAACATCGCGTATAGAACCCCGAAGGACTCCACACAAGCCACTTAGCTCTCATAACATAAGAAATAAAACAATAAGAGTAAAACAATAGTCCAAGTCCAAAACTTTTTTATAAAACCAAAGCGAAAATCTAATACACTTGTCTCATCATAGCCATCTAATACAAGAGAATAAAATTTGGCCTAGCCCATACATCTTGTCAAAAAAGGAAATACAAGAAAAGGAACTAAAACAATGAAAGTCCGTCCTCGAAGCATGAGGACTCACAAAAGCTCAAAAAATCTCAAGTGAACCTCTAGCCACGAAAGTGATGACCCTGACTGTCGGACCCTATATTTGGGGAAATGTAGGCAAGAGTATGCGTTAGTACAAAACAATGTACCAAGTATGATAGCTATGCATAAAACATATAAATCATGCTAAAAAGGGACATTTCATTTCATGACATGCAATTGACCAAGCTAAAACATGATATAAGAGAGTTAGAAAACACAAGTCATAAAACCATGGTCAATCCAATCTAATATTCTTTAAAGCCATTGAACACATATGAGATTCATATTGAAGTAACCTTAGTTTATTATTAATGTGGAAAATTAGCCTTAACCGACATAGATACCATGTGAGCTATAACATGATCCACCGGTGTCTCCCACACCAAAAAGAGTTGTCCTACTTACCAAGATAGAACCATGAACTTCTAGCTTCAGTGGATCCACTAGCTAATATCTATCTAGACAATCATCCTATGGGGGCACATAGGTAAGGGATAAGGATATTGATTCTAGAAACCCGGTCTCTACTCACGGGAGAGCTTCCATCTCAATATCCTCTTGGTGCTAAGCATAAATCCCACGGAGTAGTCATTTATTCTTGTTCATATTATCCATGGAAAGGCACGTCATCTTGCCATCCCAAGCTAAGTCATCATACATGGAAAGGTATCCTAGGATACCCAATCCAAGCTAGTTTCATTAGGATAGCTCTTACTCTTTGATTCAATTAGGTGAGAAAGACTTTCAACCTAAGAATCCTTATTATGTGAGAAAACCTTTCACATCTTACTCTTGTGTGTATATGAGAAAATCCTTTCAATAACACATCATGAACATCATCATTGACACTTTACTCTCAAAGTATTCTTAAAACACTTGCATAGATTTCATTAGGAAAATGCATAAATACATAATTCACCTCTTGAGGTTCAGAACCCACTTTCAATTATCAGTGCTTAGAAAACATGGTTTAGATATGATCTCATCATAAATTCATGTAAAGCTAGCATTACATGCTTAATTTCATAAAACTCTTCATTTACAATCAAAATTCCACATCACATGATTCATAACTTGAAAACATGGGGGTTGCATGGGTTCATAAGGAATGTAACACCCCATTGTCTAGTAGGCCAACTAGGGTTAAGTATAAGGGAAACAAGCCAAGACAAGGGGCAAGGGCCAAGGAAAAAGGGCAAGTTTGCAAAGGCACTGCCCACCTCCACGGCAGCCATGACGGCTCTTGGTGGCCACCACGGATCGTGGTTCCACCCGTGGTGGTGACACAGTAGCTCACCAAGGCTGCCTCAAGTTGGACTCACCTTCACGAGCCACTTCACGGCCAGTGGTGAATACCACGACTCATGGGAAGGTATGTCGTGATGCCTTCAACTCATGGAGGCCAATCCAAGGTGGCCTAGCCACTGGACCAAGGACCACGAGCAGGACCACGGCCAGTGGTGAGGACCACGGCTCGTGGTGGCTATCGTGAGGCCTGGGAGTAGGCTGCCAAGTGAGGGCTATTTTGGGACTTTCCGACTTAAGTTGGTTTTAAGTGAGGTTGTTTTGCCTAAGCCTAGGACCCCCATATAAGTGATTTTAACCCTTTAAACTCACCATTCAAGACATTATTTCCAAAACCCTAAAAGAATCCTAAAGTTTATCCTCTCAAATATTTCTCTCTCTATAACTTGAAGATGAAGATAGAGTTTGAAGCTAGGATAAAGGTCAAGCCTCCAATCTTCAAGATTTTGTGGGATTTGTTACCAAGGTATGATGGTTTTTCATCCATGGACTTCTTACATCCATAATGTTCCCTAGTTTTCCCCAATTGTGAAGATGAAATCCCCAATTCTAGTTAGGGTTTCTTCCATTGTTGTGGGTTATGATGAATGTTGATCCAATTGAGTGGATAATAATTGTTTATAATTGAATTGTTAGTAAAGCATATTTTAGGAAGAATTTACATGTACCTATGCCTAACCCATGTATAGAAAGATGAACTTGAAGTAAGTGGGTTTTGTGCCTTGAATAGGGAAATTGAGGATTTAGAGAGAATCTTCTAGGATTGATGATATGTATAGTAGATTGCTTGAGGTTTGGGTATATAGACATGAATTGAATGCGATTAAAGTATACATGTTGAATCATGATTAGTATTGCTTGAGATTGAGCCTATATGATGATATATGAGTAGAATTGCTTAAGAATGAAGCATGTGATTAGAATGTTTTGAAGATCTAGGCATATGTGATGATTTTATGAAGTATTGCTTTGGGAGTAAGTCTTGTAGTCATGAATGTTGATTACTAGGGATTGAGAGTAAAGCTAATATGATGAATCAGGAATGTTAAGGCTTTGAAAGTGAAGCTTATATGATAATGGTAGACTATTAGATACAATAGTTCTGAAAGGACTTTACCCACATAATCTACCTTATGAATGTTTGAATACAAGAGGTGATGGAATCACATGAATCATGATGAAATCCGTGTCTAATGCTTGAAATCTAGATGTTTTTATTGAAAGAAAGATTTGAACCTCAAGGAAGTAAAGTATGAGATGATGCATTTTCTATGAAATCTATGCAATTGTATTAATGATGCTTTGAGAGTAAAGTATATGTGTTGTTCTTGTTGTCGTGTTTTTGAAAGGACATTCTCATATACACACCTATGCATGAATGTGAAAGATTTTCTCACATAATGAAGGTTCTAAGGTTGAAAGGTTTTCTCACCTAATTGAATCTAAAAGCAAGTAATCATGAATAGTTAAAGGTTTTCTAATGCATGATCTAAAGAGTTATAAATTATGTGGAGGCGAATACTTATATCATATCATGTTCAGACATGGAGGCGAATACCTATGATCCTTATACAATGATGTGGACGTGAATACCTATATCATATCATGTTAGGACATGGAGGTGAATTCCTATGATTCCTTAAAATGAACATGGAGGCGAATACCTATGTCATATCATGTTGGACATGGAGGCGAATACCTATGATTCCTAAATAAGGCAAGAGGTGAATACCCATTAGCCTTCACAATGGGCATAGAGGTGAATGCCCTTTTCTTGAAAAGTAAAGCAAGAATAATGTGAATTATGTCATGAAGATTGAATTGTGTGGATTGTAGCTTGAAAGGCCTTACATGAGATGTATGACTAGAAGTGATTCCCCTTGTCCATGAAGGTTAAGATAAAGATGAGAATAAAGATGATGAACTTGAAAGATGGCCCAAGGTTGTCTACTTTGATGAGTGAGATATTATGGGAGATTACCCATGTTTTGGTTAAGTATGCTTTGAGGTTACTCATGAAGTATTCTCTTTATGTCATGATGATTTAAATGTATTTACTATGCTTATGACTTATATTGTAATCTCTTATGCTTATGGATTATGTCTTATGTTGAATAACGCTTATGTTATGCCTATGTTGATGATTGATGCTAGCTATCATATTTATTAATTTTGTACTAATGCATAATCTTGCCTACATTCTTATCAAATGTAGTGTCCGACGATATCGACTTCGACCCCCGTGGCTAGGATCATTGTAGAGCAAGGATTGAAGTTTGGTGAGTCCTCATAGTATTCGAGGAGATAGTCACCATGTTCTTATGTCTTTCATTTTATGCTTAGACTATTGTATGGGCTGTGTCCCAAAGATTTTTATGTACTAGATGGTTTGAGAAAAAGTGTAATAAATTTCCGCTCATTTTATAAAAGACTTTGATTGTATGGAAAATATTTTAAATTTACACATCATTTCTATTTAGTTTATGTTATGTTATGATATGCTAAGTTACTTGTATGAGGCCTCTTGGGATCTTATACGCCTAGTTACATTTAGGGGGTACCCCCGGGTTGTGACAAACTTGGTATCAGAGCACAAGGTTTAAAATGATTCTAGGATATCTCAAAACCACGTCTAGTAGAGTCTTGTTCATAAGTGTGAAGCGCGCCACATTTATGATTGAGAAGCTATTAGACGATTAGGAATTCTCACTTCTCTATTTCTCTAATTCGTACCATGGAGCTTAGCTCTATAATGTCTTTCTCCTAATCCTTACCGCGATGGTCTTCAGGATATGGCTACTACAAGGGCTAATGCTAGAAGGAATGAGGAAGGCAATGTGGATCAAGAAGCTCCTACACAAGCTCCGATTAACCCTATGGATGAGAATGTGACTAATATGGAATTTAGGACGGCATTCCAAGTGTTGCCTCAAGCCGTGACGGCCCAAGCCAATAGGGAGGTGGTAGTCCCCGTGGACCCAAATATAGGTACGACGGCTTCAAGAGTGAGGGGCTTTACTACGATGAACCCTCCGGAATTTTATGGCTCCAAAGTTGAGGAAGATTCTCAAGATTTTATAGATAAGGTCTGTAAGGTACTGGCTATTATGGGGGTGACTCCGGTAGAAAAGGCGGAATTGCCACTTACCAACTTAAGGGGGTTGCTCAAGTGTGGTACAACCAAATGGAAAGCAGCTAGGCCGGTAGGAGCGGGTCTCGTAGAGTGGGAAGTGTTTAAGTCTACTTTTCTTGATAGGTTCTTTCCCCTTTAGAAGAGGAAAGCAAAAGTGCATGAGTTCCTTAACCTTCATCAAGGAAATATGAGTGTGAAGGAGTATGCTGTAAAGTTCGCTCAACTGTCAAAATACTCTCTATCTCTAGTCGCCGACCCTAGGTCAGGGATGAATAAGTTTATGTCGAGTGTGTCTGATTTAGTACGGAAAGAATGTCGTACGGCTATGCTTGTTCCTGACATGAATATTTCTCATCTTATGGTCCATGCCCAACAAATGGAGGAGCAGAAACTTAAAGAGGGAGCTACAGAGAAAAAGAGGTCTAGAATTGAGGATACTAATCCCTCTCATGCATGGTCTGATAGACAAGGTCTCCCTAGGCTTAGACAAAAGTTCCCCCGGCAAGGGCCGTCAAATACTCCTAAGTTCAACAAAGAAAGAATGTCTAACCCTAAGCTTCAAGGAGATAGTAGTGGGGTTCTATTACCAGGGTGTAATAAGTGTGATAGAAGGCATGAGGGTGAATGCCTAGTGGGTTCCAATATTTGTTTTGGTTGTGGTAATATGGGCCACAATATAAGGCATTGTCCCACAGGTACTAGAAATGAAGGAGATAGTCGTCGTAGCTCTCAACCCTACCCTTCATCCGGTCTAATTGGTTCGAGTGTGAGTGCTCCAAAGCAGAATAGGTTCTATGCACTCCAAGCTAGAGGTGAAGAAGAGTGTGCTCCCGATGTGGATCCCAGTATGTTGACAGCTTCTTTATTGATGTTTGTGCTTTACTAGATTTTTGATGTCATCTTTGTGATGGTGTGGTTGCACTCCTATTATGCTCCTAGTTGATTGTAGAACCCGTGTACTCAAAATTGTAATTCCTGAATGAGCCTATCCAAGAGTGGAAGGGGGGGGGGAATCTATGCCATAAGTTTGGGTTATGTCTTGTCATAAGGATGACTATGAGGGTTGCATGTACCACCTAGTAAAAGGGAGGGAGATAAGTGCAAGTGTTAACCAACTTCAAAGAGTTACTTATCTTTTTAAGATTGACCTAAGGTCGGGTTAGCACCAAATGAGGGTGAAAGATGATAATGTCCCGAAGACGGCTTTTATAACCTGGTATGGTCATTATGAGTAGGGTGTTTACATAATACCTAGATATGATCAGTTAGTAGACTCTACCAAGAGTATTGTTATGGTTTAAGATGGTTCCGGATCATTTGATGTATTAAATGTGAAAGTTAAGCAATTTATTGATCCGACCTTAGTAGACTTTAAAGAGAAGATGTTAGAAAGTCAGTTGAGGCTTCCTCCCAATGGGGAGATGTTGTTCTTAGATAGCAAGTCATTGTGTGTTCCTAATGTTATGATTTGGGATTACTTGAAACATCTCACCCAAGAAGGGGTATAGTGAGTGTGGTAAGAGAGGGAAGCTTAGTCCACGTTTTGTAGGCCCATGAGAGATCTTGAGACATCTGGCTAAGGTGCTTATGAGTTAGCTTTGCCTAGTGAGTTGGCATAGGTGCATCCTGTTTTCCATGTCTCTAAGTTGAAAAGAGTGTGTTGGAGATCCGACATCCCTATTTCCCTTAGAAGGTTTGGTAGTAGATGAAAGTTCTTCCTAAGAAGGAGTTCCAGTTAAGATGCTAGACCGGCAAGTTAAGAAAGTGAGAATCAAAGGAGAGTTCCCTATGGTTAGATCCTTGTTTGAAGTCAAGTGTGTTTTAGTTGTTCCCATGATTTCCCTATGTGATACATGTTCATGAAAGCTTGTGTTTTGAAAGAAAAATGAGTTTGCATGATTGGTTTTCCTCATGTTGTTGTGCATTTAGTATAAGTTGCCTATATGCTTCATGAGATGAATTAATGAACATGCTTTAATTATGATTTTTGAGAGTAATTTGCATAAAAGCTCCATGAGATTGTGTTTAGCATGCTTTTAGCTTGGAGAAGGTAATTCCTCTTAAGGACATGAGAAATGTTAAAATTTCATGCATAATGGGTTGTTAGATGAAGTTCCTACTTCCTTGTGTTGCTTTGAGTATGTTTAGTTTGGAGATGAAGTTCCTCCTTAGTTGTGTTCATTTAGATGAGTTGCATACATGATAGGCTGCTAGTATCTAGTATTTTCTTTCGTAAGGTGTTTAGAATCATCATTCGAGGACGAATGTTGCAAAGGGGGAGATATTGCAACACACCGTAGTCTAGTAGGCCAACTAGGTCTAAGTATAAGGGCAATAAGCAAAGACAAGGGGCAAGGGCCAACGAAAAAGGGCAAGGGCCAAGGCTGCCAAAGCTTGCCAAGGCACTGCACACCTCCACGGAATCCTTGACGGCTCGTGGTGGCCACCACGGATCCTGGTACCACCTGTGATGGTGAGGCAGTAGCTCACAAAGACTTCCTCATGTTGGGCTCACCTTCACGAGCAACTTCACGGCCACTGGTGAAGACCACGACTTGTGGGAAGGCTCGTGGTGATGCCTTCAACTCATGGAGACCAAGACAAGGTGGCCTAGCCACTGGACCAAGGACCACGAGCAGGACGACGGCCAGTGGTGAGGACCACGGCTCATGGTGCCTGTCGTGAGGCATGGGAGTAGGCTGCCAAGTGAGGGCTATTTTTGGACTTTCCGGTTTGAGTTGGTTTTAAGTGAGGTCGTTTTGACTAAGCCTTGTACCCCTATATAAGTGATTTTAACCCTTTAAACTCACCATTCAAGACATTAATTCCAACACCCCAAAAGAATTCCAAAGTTCATCCTCTCAAATATTTCTCTCTCTAGAACTTGAAGAAGAAGATAGAGTTTGAAGCTAGGATCAAGGTCAAGCCTCCAATCTTCAAGCTTTTGTGGGCTTTGTGATCAAGGCATGATAGCTTTTCATCCATGGACTTATTCCATCTATGGAGTTCCCTAGTTTTCCCCAATTGTGAAGATGAAATCCCCAATTCAAGTTAGGGTTTATTCCAATGTTGTGGGTTATGATGAATGTTTATCCAATTGAGTGGATAATGATTGTTTATGATTGAATTGTTAGTAAATCATGTTTTTATGAAGAATTTACATGTACCCATGCCTAACCCATGTCTATAAAGATAAAATTCATGCAAGTGGATTTTGTGCCTTGAAATGGGAAATTGAGGATTTAGAGATAATCTTCTAGAATTGATCATATGTATAGTACATTGCTTGAGATTTGGGTATATAGACATGAATTGAATGAGATTAAAGTATACATGTTGAATCATGTTTAGTATTGCTTGAGATTGAGCCTATATGATAATAGATGAGTAGAATTGTTTAAGAATGAAGATGTGATTAGAATGTCTTGAAGATCTAGGAATATGTGATGATTGTAAGAAGTATTTCTTTGATAGTAAGGCTCGTAGTTATGAATGTTAATTACTAGGGCTTGAAAGTAAAGTTAATATGATGAATCATGAATGCTAAGGCTTTGAAAATGAAGCTTATATGATAATGGTAGACTATTAGATAGAATAGTTGTGGAAGGACTTGTAACACCCCAGAATTTAGTAGACTAAACTAAGGCTCAGTGAAAGGGATAGTAGAACACCCCATATCCGAAAAGGGGAGATAAAACAATTTTGGGAAAATTGTAGGTGCCCTCCACGGCCTGACCTACGGACCTTAGGTCAGACCACTGTCCATGGTCTGGTTTGTGGTTGAGGCCATACAGGATTCTAGTTTCTGATGCCAACCACGGCTCACCAGGACAGGCCGTGCGTCAAACCACGGTCCGTCGACTGGGTCCGTAGGTGGGCACCTAGGAATTTGTTTTAGGGGCTTAAGGATCTTTTTCGATTTCAATTAGAATGAATTGGTATCGTTTTGCTAATTCTAAAGAACATGTATAAGTAATTTTAACCCCCAAAACCCTTTAGTCAAGTCATTCTCTCAAATCCCAAGAGAATTCCCGAAACTCCTCTCAAATATTCTCTCTCCAGAAGTTGAAAGATGAAGGAAGAAGGTGAAGCTAGGTCAAGAACAAGTCTCAAATTTCCAAGATTTTAAGGGCATTATATTCAAGGTATGATAGCTCTTCATCCATGTACATCTTCCATCCACGGAGTCCCCTAGAATTCACTCAATTGATGAAGAATTCCCCAATTCTAGCTAGGGTTTCTTCAATTATTTTGTGCTATGATGATTATTGATCCAATTGAGTGGATTGTGATTATTTATGATAGAATTAGTATAATTACATATTTTAAGAATGAAATTACATGTATCCATGACTATGCCATGATTGTAACCTAGAATTGATGTAATTGGGATGATACCATGAAGGGAAACTTTGTAGGTTTAGATGTATCCTTACAGGATTGATGAATTATGATTATAATTGCTTGAGAATGATTCTTAGATGATGATCATGAAATCTAGGGTTGAGAGCAAGGCTTAAGATATGAACTGTTAGTAAGTGATGTCATAGTTGTGGAAGGGATACTTCCCACATGAATTGCTAATTATGAATGAATGAATGTGAAAGGCTTTCTCACATGAATGATTCTAGGTTGGAAGGATTGCTCACCTAAAATGAATTTAGACTAAAAGACTATGTAATTGATGAGGCTAGAGGCAATTACCCTTGACCTAATATGAAAGGATGTGAGGCGATTCCCCTACTCTTTAGAATTGAACAAGAGGCGAGTCCCCACGTTCTTACTATGACGAATGGACATGGAGGCGAGTACCTGTGATCCTTAATTAATGTGGAGGCGAGTACCGGCATTATATGATGAATGATGTGCAGGCGAGTACCCGTATCATAAGATGAATAGTGTGGAGGTGAGTACCCGCATTATATGATCTTAAAGTAAGGCAAGAGGTGAGTACCCATTAGCCTTTGAGCAAGGCAAGAGGCGAGTACCCATTAGTCTTTATATGCTAGGCAAGAGGCGAGTCCCCTTGTCTTTAAATGTAAGTATGAACAATGAGACTATGATGTAAAAAATGAATAACTTGGATTGTTTCTAGAGATGCCTTCCATGTGGTATGCATGACTAGAGGCGAATAACCCATGTCTTCACTAAGGATGAGTAAGGTTAATTGAGAAGTATTCCTTTCTTATTATGTTGTTGAATTATGCGCATTGATTATGTTTATGGTGTATATTGACTAACCATGATGTTTATGTTGGTTATGCTAACTATCAGATTTAGTACTTGATTTTACTAACGCATACTTTGCCTACATTCTTATCAAATCTAGGGTCCGGTGGTATCGACACTCATTCTCGTGGCTAGGTTCATAGTATCTCAAGGAAGTGAAGATTGGTGAGTCCTCATTGGATTCGAGGATGTGATCACCACTTTCTTTTATGTCTTTCTTTTATGTTTTGGACTATTGTATGGGTTGTGTCCCAAGATTGTATTCTTGATGTTTAGATGGTTTGAGACAATGAGATTAGACTTCCGCTTCATTTTATAAAGACTTCGATTGTATTGAAAAGTCTTAAATTACCGCTCATTTCTATTACATTATGTTATGATATGCTAAGTGGCTTGTATGAGGCCTCTCGGGGTGTCATACGCCTTGTTACATCTAGGAGGTACTCTTGGTCATGACAAACTTGGTAATTAGAGCACAAGGTTTAGAATTGTTCTAGGATGTCTCAAACCATTTCAAGTAGAGTGTTGTTCATAAGTGTGAAGCGTACCACATTTATGAATTAGAGGCTACTAGATGTTTAGGAAACTTCACTTCTTCATTTCTCTAAGTCGTGCCATAGAGTTTAATTCTATAAAGTCTTTCTCCTAATCCTTACCCGATGGTTTTCAAGATATGACTAATAGAAGGGCTAATGCTAGAAGGACTGAGGGCAATAATGTGGGTCAAGAAGTTCCTCCCCAAGCTCCTCCTCAAGCTCTGATTGATCCCTTGGCTGATAATGTAACCAATGTTGAGTTTAGGTCGGCGTTCCAACTGTTTGCTCAAGCCGTGATGGCCCAAGCCAATAGAGAGGTGGTAGCGCCCGTGAACCCAAATGTGGATACGGCGGCGGCAAGAGTGAGGGACTTTAGAAGAATGAACCCTCCAAAATTTTATGGCTCCAAAATTAAGGAACACCCTCAAGAATTTATCGATCAGCTCTATAAGATACATTCTATTATGGGGGTGACAGCGGTAGAGAAAGCGGAGTTAGCCGCTTATCAACTCAAAGGGGTTGCTCAAATTTGGTTTAATCAGTGGAAAGAGGCAAGGCCGGAAGGAGCGGGTCCCATAGAGTGGGACAGATTCAAAAGTGCTTTTCTTGACTGCTTTTCCCCTCTAGAGATGAGAGAGGCCAACATACTTGAGTTCATCAACCTTCGGCAGGGAAATATGAGTGTAAGGCGGTACGCATTGGGGTTACTCAACTATCTAAGTATGCTCTTTCTATTGTGGAGAATGTAGGACTAAGATGAGTAAGTTTGTGTCGGGAGTGTCCGACTTGGTTGTCAAAGAATGCCGCACTCCTATGCTTGTTCATGATATGGACATTTCTCGCCTTATGGTGCATGCCCAACAAATTGAGGAAAAAAAGCATAAGGAAAGATCTAAAGAAGCAAAGAGGGCAAGAACGTATGATGGTAACTTCTCAGATTCTAGGTCCGATGGACGGGGTCATTCAAGGTTTTTGCAACGGTTTTCCAGGCAACGTTCTTCAAATGATCCTTCAAGGCCTAACAATAAAAGGGTGTCTAACCCTACACCCGAAGGAGATTGTAGTAAGTCCTCAATTCCTATTATGCTAAATATGGGAGAAATCATGAGGGTAAGTGTCAAGCAAGCTCCAATGCTTGCTTTGGGTGTGGCAAGATGGGGCATAAGATAAGGGATTATCCCTCGGGTGCTAAGAATGAGGGAGATACTCATCGTAAGGCTCAACCTAACCCCTCATCCGGTCAAAGTGGTTCGCGTGCTAGTGCTCCTAAGCAAAACTGATTCTATGCTCTTCAGACTAGAGGTGATCAAGAGAGCTCCTCTGATGTGGTGACCGGTATGTTAAAAGTTTTTCAAATTGATGTGTATACTTTTCTTGATCCCGGTGCTACTTTGTCCTTTGTGACTCCTTATGTGGCTATGAGGTTTGATGTGCTATTAGAGCCTTTTTCTGTCTCTACCCCTGTCGGTGATTCTATGTTGGCTGAGAGGGTATATAGAAGGTGTCTCGTCTCCTTATCCCATAAAGTTACTTTTGTTGACTTGGTAGAAGATGATATGTTAGACTTCGATGTCATCCTATGTATGGATTTATTGCATTCGTGCTATGCTTCTATTGATTATAGAACTAGAGTGGTG
Source organism: Solanum etuberosum (assembly GCA_029582245.1). Classification (NCBI taxonomy): domain Eukaryota; kingdom Viridiplantae; phylum Streptophyta; class Magnoliopsida; order Solanales; family Solanaceae; genus Solanum; species Solanum etuberosum. Next base: position 58,088 of record JAJONR010000484.1, on the reverse strand, counting down.
AAGTTCCAATTCCCAAATGAGCGTATCCTAGAGTGGAAGAGGGGAAATTACATGCCTAAGAGTCCGGTTATTTCTTGTCTTAAAGCTATAAAGATGATCTCTAAGTGTTGCTTGTACCATCTAGTGAGGGTGAGGGATGTAGATTCTGAAACCCCTTCTTTGAGTTAGTCCCTATTGTAAAAGAGTTTCCGGAAGTGTTCCCGGATGATCTACCTGGTATTCCTCCCGAAAGGGAAATAGATTTTGGAAATGACCTTCTTCCGGATACGCAACCTATTTCTATTCCTCCTTATAGAATAGCTCCGGCAGAACTTAAGGAGTTAAAGGAACAGTTGGAAGATCTATTAGAAAAGGTTTCATTCGACCAAGCATCTCACCATGGGGTGCTCCGATTTTTTTTGTTAAGAAAAAGGACGGTTCCCTCTGAATGTGTATCGATTATCGATAGTTGAACAAGCTGACCATTAAAAACAAGTATCATCTTCCAAGAATTGATGATTTATTTGACCAACTTCAAGGGGCAAGTTGTTTCTCTAAGATTGATCTCCGATCGGGTTATCACCAATTGAGGGTGAAAGAGGAAGATATTTCGAAAATGGCTTTTAGAACCCGATATGGTCATTATTAGTTTCTAGGAATGTCATTTGGTTTGACTAACGCTCCGGCGGCGTTTATGGACTTGATGAATAGGGTGTTTAGGCAATACATGGATATGTTTGTGATTGTGTTCATCGATGAGAATTTGATCTACTCAAGAAGTGAGAATGAGAATATTGATCATTTGAGGATCGTATTCTGAATCCTTAAGGAACAACAACTTTTTGCAAAGTTTAGCAAATGTGAAACTTGGCTAAGATCGGTAGCTTTCCTTGGTCATATTGTGTCAAGCAAAGGTATAGAGGTATATCCTAAGAAGACGGATGCGGTCAAGATTTGGCCTAGAACTCTATCTTCTTCAGACATTAGAAGTTTGTTGGGTTTGGCCATTTATTATAGATGATTTTTGAGGGGTTTTCTTCTATTGCCTCTTTATTGACGGCTTTGACTCAAAAAAAGGTTAAGTTTGTATGGTCCAAATCATGCGACAAGAGTTTTCAAGAGTTGAAATATATACTTACCTCCGCTCCAGTTTTGACCTTACTGGAAGGTACAGATGGTTTTGTGGTATATTGTGATGCCTCGAGAATTGGGTTAGGATGTGTGCTTATCCAAAATGGACAGGTTATTGCCTATGCTTCAAGGAAACTTAAGGTTCATGAGAAGAATTATCCGACCCATGATCTTGAGTTAGCGGTGGTGGTTTTTGCCTTAAAGATATAGAGGCATTATTTGTATGGGGTGCATGTAGATGTGTTCACCGATCACAAAAGCCTAGAATATGTGTTTAATCAAAATTATTTGAATCGTCGCCAAAGAAGGTGGCTTGAGTTATTGAAGGATTATGATATGAGTGTTCTCTATCACGCTTGAAAGGCAAATGTAGTAGCGGATGCTCTTAGTAGGTTGTCTATGGGGAGTGTTGCTCATGTGGATGATGATAGAAAAGAGTTGGCACGAGATGTGCATAGATTGGACCGATTTGGGTGTTTGATTGGTAGACTCATCCAAGGGTGGTGTCATGGTTCATAATGGTTTTGAATCATCTTTTGTGAGTGATGTGAAAGCTAAAAAATGTCTAGACCCGATTTTGGTAGAATTGAAAGAAGCGGTACTCAAGAAGTCCATTGAGGCCTTCTCCCAAGGAGGAGATGGGTTGCTTAGGTACCAAGGTCGGTTATCTGCTCCAAATGTTGATGACCTAAGGGAACAAATTTTGGCACAAGCCCATAGTTCTCGATATTCTATTCGCCTGGGAACCACTAAGATGTACTTAATTTGTGGGAGATCTATTGGTAGAATGGGATGAAGAAGGATATTGTTGGATTTGTGGCTAAGTGTCCAATTATCCAACAAGTGAAGGTTGAACATCAGAAACCAGGAGGTTTATCCCAAGACATTAGCATTCCTACTTGGAAGTGGGAAGATATGAATATGGACTTTATAGTGGGGTTGCATTGCACTAGGCGACAATATGATTCGATTTGGGTTGTAGTAGACCGAATGATGAAATAGGCCCATTTAATTCCCGTCAAACTTTCTTATGTGGCGGAAGACTATGCCAAGTTGTATTTGAGGGAAATGGTAAGATTGCATAGTGTGCCATTGTCCGTTATCTCCGATAGAGGTACTTAGTTTACTTCTCAGTTTTGGAAGTCATTCCAAAAGGGTCTTGGCATCAAAGTGAAGCTTAGGATGGCTTTTCACCCACAAACCGATAGGCAAGCAGAGTGAACGATCCAAACTTTAGAAGGTATGTTGAGAGCATGTGTCATCAATTTCAAAGGAAGTTGGGATGATCACTTGCCGTTGATAGAGTTCTCTTATAATTATAGCTACCATTCTATTATTGGTATGACCCCCTTTGAAGCTCTTTATGGTAGGAGGTGTAGATCTCCTATAGGATAGTTTGAGATGGGTGAGGTTTCCTTGAATGGACCCGAATTAGTTCACGAGGCTATGGAAAAGGTCCGGCTTATTAGAGAGAGGTTGAGAACGGCCCATAGCCGACAAAAGTCCTATGCCGATGTTAGGAAGAGAGACCTTGATTTTGGGTTAGTGATTGGTTCTACTTGAGTGTGATGAGATTTTGGAAGAAAGGAAAACTTAGTCCCCGGTACGTAGGTCCGTAGAAAATCTTGAGACGTGTTGGTATGGTTGTCTATGAGCTTGATTTGTCAAATAATTTGGCAATGGTGCATCCGGTATTCCATGTCTCTATGATTAAGAAGTGTGTTGGAGATCCGACATCCATAGTTCCCCTAGAAAGATTGGGAGTTGATTAAAGTCTCTCTTATGAAGAAGTACCGGTTGAGATTCTAGATCGGCAAGTTAAGAGATTGAGAAATAAGGAAGTTTCTTCCGTGAAAGTATTGTGCAGAAACCACTTCGTTGAGGGTGCTACTTGGGGACCGAGGCCGATATATAGTCACGATATCCTCATCTCTTTCCTTCTACTTTAGCTTGAGGTAATGAGTTTCCTCTTGGTTTGCTTATGATTTGATTCATGTGTGATTTAGATGTTCCCTTGATTTCCTTATGTTATGCATGTTCATGAAAACTTGTGTTTGAAAGAAAATGAGTTTGTGTGATTGATTTTTCTTATGTTGTAGTGTATTGAGTATGAGTTGCCTATGGACTCCATGAGATGAATTGATGAAAATGTTTAGATATGTTTTTTGAGATTTAATTACATATGAGCTCCATGAGATTATGTTGAGCATGTTTTAAGATGGAGAAGGTAGTTCCTCCTTAAATATATGAAATGTAAAAATTTCATGCATATTGGGTTGTTAGATTCAATTCCTACCCGCTTAAGGTGCATTGTAGTAGATTTGACTCGGAGTTTATGTTTCCTCATTAGTTGTGTGCATTTTGATATGTTGTCTGCATATTGGGCTGCTAGTCATAAGTCTTTTGTCTAGAAACGTGCTTAGAATTTCATTCGAGGATGAATGATCCCAAGGGGGAGATAATGTAACACCCTAGAATCTAGTAGACTGAACTAGGGCTAAGTGAGAGGGCTAGTAGAAAACCCTGTATCAGAAAAAGGGGAGATAAAACAATTTTAGGAAAATTACAGGTGCCATCCACGGCCTGACCTACGGACCGTAGGTCAGACCACGGTCTGTGGTCTGTCCGTGGTTGAGGCCCTGCAGGATTCCAGTCTCTCATGCCAACCACAGCTCACCGGGATGGGCCGTGGATCAGACCACAGTCCGTCGACTAGGTCCGTAGGTGGGCATCTGGGAATTTCTTTTAGGGGCTTAAAAGTCTTTTCCGGTTTTAATTAGAATCAAGTGGTGTCATTTTTCCCAAGTCTAAAGAACCTATATAAGTAATTTTAACCCCCAAAACCCCTCATTCAAGTCATGCTCTCAAATCCCAAAAGAATTCCCAAAATTCCTCTCAAATATACTCTCTCTAGAAGTTGGAAGAAGAGGAAAGAAGGTGAAGCTAGGTACAAGAACAAGTCTCAAAATTGCAACCTTTTGAGGGCATAATAATCAATGTATGATAGCTCTTCTTCCATGGACATATTCAATCCATGGAGTCCCTTAGAATTCCCCCAATTGATGAAGAATTCCCCAATTCTAGCTAGGGTTTCTTCAATTATTGTAGGCTATGATGATTATTGATCCAATTGAGTGGATTGTGATTGTTTATGATAGAATTAGTATAATTACATGTTTTTAGAATGAAATTACATGTATCCATACCTATGCCATGATTGTAATCTAGAATTGATATAATTGGGATGATGCCATGAAGGGAAACTTTGTGGGTTTAGATGTATCCTTATAGGATTGATGAATTATAATTAGAATTTCTTGAGAATGATGCTTAGATGATGATCATGAAATCTAGGGCTTGAGAGCAAGTCTTAAGATATGAATTGTTAATAAGTGATGTCATTGTTGTGGAAGGGATACTTCCTACATGAATGCATGAATGTGAAAGGATTTCTCACATAAACGATTCTAGGTTAAAAGGATTGCTGTTTGATTTTGATTTGGTGGGCTGCAGGATTGATTTTGAAGTACGGGGTGAAAAACTGGCACGTTGGGCTACTTGGCGAGCTGGGTCGAGCTCGCCGAGTGGTTCGGCGGTTCGCCTAACGCCTACTCAATCGCCTTTAATTTGCTAAAATATGGGTTTATGTTCTGTAACTTTTGGTGATATGCCTGTGCTCGCCGAGTTTACTCGGCGACTCACCAAAAGTCCCTTCTAATCACCCTTTTATGCCCCTTTTTCTCATAATTGATCTATAACTTTCGGCGAGCTACTTCTAGTTCGCCGATTGGTGTCGGCAATCCGTCGAATTGCCCTAGACATCGCCGACCAGCTTTGATTTTTGAGTAATTTTGCACTGTTTTGGTGATCCCGACCAAGCTCGCCAAAGTAGTTCGGCGACTCGATGATCGCTTCGGCGAGTTTTCCTGCAGTTTCTTTTCTGAACATTTTCTTAACTTTTTCTAACATTTTCTACATTGTTTTGCAGGAATGGCTAGACCCAAAGTCGTTGGTATAGACATGCCACCCCGAAAGTAGGCACGCGGAGTGGTTATCAATGAGGAAGCGGTTGCTTCCAGAGCAAAGCCTAAGAAACTACCTCCATAGGGAGGTAAAGGAAAGGGCAAAGAGCCCGTGATTGTGACACCGGAGGAGGCTAGTTCAGACAGTGAGGGGGTCTACAAGACACACTTCACTACCTTCGACAGTGAAGGTGGATCACAGAATGATTCTCAGGCTTCCATCTCTAAGCCTGAGGATGACCAGTTATTACAGGCTAGGAGAGCGGAGCTACGCTCCAAATCAATGAACGATCCAGCTAGGATCCCAGTGCCTCTGACGCCTACCCCTCCAGCTTCAGCTCCAGTGCCTCCTCCAGCACAGACAGTGGTGCAGGCACCACCTGTTCAGGGTCCCCCTCCCCGGTCACTCAACCGACTAAAGGCCGAGGGTTTGAGGACCATTATAGAGGAGAAGAGATTGTCCACCGACGGTGTGGTAGACAGGTATCCTGAAGTGTGGAACACCATCAAGTTCCACGAGTTTGAGATTTTCACTAAGCCTCGGGGGCCCTATATTCCTACTTGGGTCTGGGAGGTTTATTCCACCTACAGTGAGCTGGTGCCAAAGGGGAAGAAGAAGGCAAGTACCTTTAAACTAGTGGATTTTGTAGTGGTTCGGGGAAAAAATGTTAAATGCAGTAGTACAGAGATCCTTGAGGTACTCGGGTGTTCACGGGATTTCACACACGACAACCCAGATTTGATCCAGAAGAATACTTTAGATGATCTTAAGGATTGGTTGGCACCCCTCCTCTCTGATGTTACCCTGAGATGGATTGAAGCAGGTGCACCTATTGAGAAAAAGGATCTAAACGTTGCTGCAAGGTACTGGTTCTGGTTCATCAGCAGCACCATAATTCCATCACAGAATGAGTCTATTCTCCGCCACCCGAAGGTGGCCTGTCTTGGGTCCATCATAGTTAGGAAGAGGCTGAACCTGGGGATGTTGATTGAGCAGGATATGTCCATGAGGGCCAAGCAACGACAGACTTCACTCCCATTTCTGATGTTGATCACCGAGTTATGCAGACGGTCCCGTGTTTCGGGAGATGAGCAAACAAATGTGGAAGTGACACCCACCTCTTCTACTGACATCCGGCATATAGAGGCCGAGTACATGTGGGATGAGGCTGACAGGATGAGGGCAGCACTAGTGGATAACTCCCCGGAGGTCGATGTGGATATGTTTCCTACAGAGGCAATCATGCCTCAGGTTAGTGGACCCTCAGTTATATCTGGACCCTCTTCTTCTGAGATGCCGAGTACTTCTGCTGCACCCTCTCCCCCTAGATCTTCTGCTGCTGCTTCTGCTTCCCGACCCCCTATCACCCAGGCCATGCTCTACAAGATGGGCTATTTGGCCCAATCTTCTGATGTGCGTGCCTCCCGGGTAGAGGCTGTTTTTCCTAGGATGATAGAGAGGGCTATTGCTGCTGATTTAGCACCTATCTGAGCAGAGATTGATGGCCACAAGTTGGCCTTGGATGCCCTTACCGTGAGAGTGGTAGAATTTGAGAAAGGCCAGGGTGGCACAGATGTTGTTACAGCCTTGAAGGCCGACATTGTTGGGCTCCGTAAAGATGTGGTCGAGCTGAAGTCCACTGATCTATCCATGTTCTTTGGCACTGTGGAGATCCCCGAGGTTCTGAGCACAGATATTCCAGCTTGTTCTTTGGTGCCTCCGTCTACTACTGTAGGTAAGACAAGAGCTGATAACGCTGATGTTGAGACCGATGCTGAGACAGATGAAAAGCATCTTCGTGAGCGGGAGGAGACAATGTATGAGGATTTGGCTGACTTGGAGGGTGCTATGTTTGAGACTGCTAGACAGGCATCACTTCAGGATACTACTATGGTGGGCTCCAGTGGAGCCAAGGATATTGAGATATCGGGCACTGATGCCCCGATAGATGGAGTGATTGATATGAAGACTTCACCCCAGGCCTAGCCTGGCAGGATGATTATTTTTACCTCCCTCTCTGTTACTTTATTGACTATTTCTGATTTCATTTGCATTTGAGGACAACTGTGTATTTTGTTAGTGGGGTGAGGTATTCCAATACCTACCTCTTGTGAGTTGTTTTTGTTTTGTGAATATTGGTTTATATATGTATCTTGGTTATCGAATTGTGGTTGTTGAGAACTTATGGCCAATTGTTTTGATATGAAAATGGTTTTGAACCAAGTTTTAAAAGTGTTTGCCACCTCTTTTGTGTGTGATTGTGGTTGTTCTTATGTAAATTTGAGTGTCGGTTGTGGTCAATACCAATGACTTGAATAGTACTTTTAATTGAACAAAATGAATGTGCGGCTACGATGCGGCAAACTAAGTTACATAGACAATAAGTGAAATTTTAGCATCTCGTTGTGACTAGCCGATTGTCGATTAAGTCTCTTGTTATGCATATTGCACGCTAGCTAGAAAGTGTTGAGTCTTGTTTGATAATTGTATCAATGCCTTGTGTGGTGAGGTCGTATTGAACATTGTTGTTGATGACACCTAGAATTTACCCCGTTGGTCCGGTTGATTGAGTGATGCAAGCAATAGACATGATCTTAGGCAAAACTTTTGAAGAGTGAGCCAATTTGACAACATACCTCTTTGTGGCCAACCTTGTGAGAAGTGTGAACCTTGCTTGGCCCTTTTTGAGCCTAACCTTTTCTTTGGAAGAAACTTGAACAATTGTGACCTCATTTTACCCCTTCACCCATAACATTCATGAAGTATGGTTTGTTTGAATAGCCCACTTAGGCCAAAAGTCTAAGTTGGGGGTGTGGTGAAAAAGAAGGAGAATCAAGAAGTGTAAAAAATTCCCCCGAAATGGATTGTTTGGAAAATAATGGAACCCCTCCATATAAAAAAAAAGAAGAAAAGAGAAAAAGAAATGAAAAAGGTTGAAAACAAAATGAAAAAGACTTACATCGAAATGTTGTAAAATAAAGTGTGTGAAAATTACAAAAGAAATGGGGTATTCGGTGGTTCATATAAAGTTGAATAATGGGGTGGATTATGAGCATGTTTGAAGGATAAAGAAAAGGAGGAAGAGTGAGTTTCAGGCCATACTTCATGAAGGTAGGAGCCACTAAGCCTAAATTACCATACCTTTACACTCAGCCCCATTACAAGCCGTAAAAAGACCTTTTTGATCTTGATTGAGCTGAAACAAATGTTGATTGGAAAATAAGGGTAAGCCTATGGGTGGAGTCATGCATGTGTTCATCTTTGTGAGTGTAAGAGTTGTATGTGATTCCGGGACTTTAAAATGTTGAGAAATTTTGTGTGAATATGGAATCATCTTTGTTGTGAGGGCATTTGAATACCTTTGTTGAGCTTAAACTTGCATTTGAAGCAAGCATTGTGAGCTTGAGTACACTTGATAATGGTGAGTAACAATCTTAAACTTTGAGTGCACAATTGATCATTGTATGTGTAGTTTGAACCTTATTGTGTGCATTTATGTTGAGTCTTATGCAGCACTGTTTGTAGACATCCTTGTTGAACTGATTGATCTTGAGTTTTACTTGAGGACAAGAAAAAGTTTAAGTTGGGGGTGTTGATGAGTCCGAGATTTCGACTCATTTAGAGCTTTGTTTTGATAGTAGAAGTTTCCTCAAATGCCTAATTTATGCTCTAAACTGATGTTAAAGTGTTGATTTGCAGCATTAAAGGCTAAGGAGCAAGGCAAGAACACTACCGGGCAAAAAGGAGCGAAAAAGCTGAAGAAGTGAAGAACAGCGATCATGGTGATCGCCAAGAACACTCGGCGAACCACCGAGTGGCTCTTTAGCTAGTACAAAGTTCCAATGTGCCAGCCCTGGTGAAGAACCAACTTGGCGACGGGAATGGGCACTTGGCGAATCGCTGAACGACTCCGCGATGGCAACCTTGATCGCCCAAAGTTACAGGACCTGGAAGTCTGATGGCCAATGCAAATTGGCGATGGAAGGGAGCGAAGGGTGGACCGCCAACCAGTTGGCGAGGCGCGACTTACTTTGCCCAATTGGCTTTCAGGACAAAAACTGAAAAACTATAAATTGAAAGTTTTTGAGTTTTTGTAAGAGTTCTGATCCCCAGTTTGAGAGTTAGAATTTTCTTTGAGTTTTTCAATTTCCATTGTAGACTTTGAAGATTTCTAAGATTAATTTTGAGGATTTGTAAGTGGGTTTTTGAACTGAATCATTTTGGAGCATTGTAAAGGCTTGAAGACTTTTACCCAGATGACGGCTTATCTAGTTGGTAACTATTTTTACCTTTTTATGATGTTTAGCTAAAACTCCAATTCTTGGGGTGTGATCATATGATTATGGGCTGAATTAGCTAATGGATATTGTTATTTACTGATTTTAATGCTTAATTGAAGTGGGTTTAATCGTTAGCTGTGTATGAATTCATGAATTGTAGTTGCAAAATGCAATTCTAGTATAGAGTTTTGGGCTTGCTTGAGAGAGAAGGTTTAGAACCAAAGCTTTCGATTAATGATTGTAGTTATTGGGTTGATATGGGTTTAGCTTGAAAGAGTAAATCCTAAATTTGATTCTTCCTATCTAGCTCGAGAGAGTGGATGAATTAATGTTTTGGGTTGTTTACATTGTTAAGCTTATTGATGTTCGAGAGAAATAATTTGAATCGTGGTAGTTGTTCGAGAGAAAACTATTACACCCTTAGTCTAGCCTATCCACTGAGTTTTAGCATTTCGTTAGTAATTTTAATTACCCATATAGCAAAATTAACCCATCATCGATCACATCCTGAGAATTCCCCTCTATTTTGTTGTTTCCCCTTGTTTTCGTTGTGTTTTTAGCTGATAATTGACAATCCAAACCCCCCATTTGACATTCGTTGTCACTCCCTTAGATTTGTTTATATGTTTTCGATAATGTATATTCCTATAACTAATTAGACCACATTTGTACTTCGTAGCTGAATTCGAACAATTGTACTGCTCCCTGTGGGTTCGACCCCAATTCTTCGTTGGGTTTTGTACTGGATAACGATCGTCTTTACATCTAGAATTGGAAGAGGTATAATCAGAGCATTAATCAGCAAACTCTTGTGGTCGGTAAAGACATCTACATGAACACCATACACATAATGTCTACAAATCTTTAAGGCAAACACAACCGCCACTAGTTCAAGGTCATGGGTAGGATAATTCTTCTCATGAATCTTAAGTTGCCTTGAAGCATAGGCAATAACTTTCTCATTTTGCATAAGGACACACCCTAACCCAATTCTTGAGGCATCACAATAAACAACAAAACCATCAGTCCCTTCCGGAAATGTCAACACCGTAGCGGAAGTAAGTCAATCTTTCAATTCTTGAAAACTCTTTTCACACGCCTCAGACCATATGAACTTAACCTTCTTTTGAGTCAATGCCGTCAATGGAGAAGCAGTTGAAGAAAATCCTTCAACAAACCTTCTATAGTAACTTGCTAAACCCAAGAAACTTATAATATCTGAAGGGGATAGAGGTCTAGGTCAGCTCTTAACCGCATCCGTCTTCATAGGATCTACCTCAATACCCTTACCCAAAAAAATATGCCCAAGAAAAGCCACGGACTTTAGCCAAAACTCATATTTGCAAAACTTTTCAAAGAGTTGTTGGTCCTTGAGGACTTGCAACACAATCCTCAAATGATCGGTATGCTCGTCTTCACTCCTCGAATAGACCAATATATCATCAATGAACACAATCACAAACATGTCAATGTACTGTCTAAACATCCTATTCATCAAATCCATAAATTCCACTGGAGCATTAGTCAACCCAAATGATATCACTAAGAACTCATAATGACCATACCAATTTCAGAAAGCCGTCTTCGGAATATCATCTTCAGTCACTCTCAATTGGTGATAACCCTATCGGAGGTCGATCTTAGAAAAGTAGATTGCTCCTTGAAGTTGGTCAAACAATCATCTATCGTTGGGAGAGGATACTTATTCTTAATGGTAACCTTATTCAGTTAACTATAGGCAATACACATACGAAGCGAACAATATTTCTTTCTAACAAACAAAACTGGAGCACCCCATGGAGAGAGAGTTGGTCAGATGAAACCCTTATCCAACAAATCCTTCAATTGCTCCTTCAATTCCTTAAGTTCTACCGGATCCATATGATAAGGAGGAATAGAAATAGGTTGCGTATTTGGGAGAAGTTCAATACCAAATTCTATTTCCCTTTCGGGAGGAATACTAGGTAAATCATCAAGAAACACTTTCGGAAACTCATTTACAACGGGGATTGACTCGAGAGTAGGGGTCTCGGAATCTATATCCCTTACCCTAACAAGATGGTAAATATAACCCTTTAAGTCATCTTTCTAGCTTTAAGACAAGAAACAAACTGACCCTTAGGCATAGAATTTCCCCCTTTCCACTCTAGGATAGGTTCATTTGGAAACTGAAACTTGACTACACGGGTTCTACATTCAATAGATGCATAACATGAGTGCAGTCAATCCATACAAAGGATAACATCAAAATCTAGCATATCAAGCTCTACAAGGTCAACATGAGTGACTCTATGGGACAAGGAGATGGGACACTTTCTATAGACCCTCTTAGCCACAACAGAATCACCAATAGGAGTAGAGACAGAAAAAAGATCTAGCAACACATACGGAAGAATATCAAACCTCATAGCCACATATGGTGTCACAAAAGACAAGGTAGCACCGGGGTCAAGTAAAGCATAAACATAAAGTTGGAAGACTTTTAACATACCGGTAACCACATCGGGAGAACCCTCTTGTTCACCACGAGTCTAAAGTGCATAAAATTTGTTTTGCTTCTAACTTCCACTAGGACCGGATGAAGGATTAGGCTGCGCCCGTCGATGATTATCTCCCTCATTCTTAGAAACTGAGGGGCAATCCCTTATCTTGTGGTCCATCTTACCACAACCAAAGCAAGCATTTGAACCCGCAAGACATCTACCCTCGTTCTTCTTTCCACACTTAGCACAAGTAGGCAATGAAGATCCACTACCATTTCCTCCTTGAGGCTTAGGGTTAGACACCCTATATTTGTTAAACTTAGAAGGAGCATTGGATGAACCTTGGTCGGAAAACCTTTGTCGGAACTTAGAACGACCATGTCCATCAGACCTTGAATGTGAGAAGTTACCATCACCGGTCTTAGCCCTCTTTTCCTCGCTAGACCTTTCCTAAAGTTTATCCTCTTCAATTTGTTGAGCATGGACCATGAGACGAGAAATTTCCATATCATTGATAAGCATAACGGTACGACATTCCTTAACCACCATCTCGGACACACCCGAAACAAACCTGCTCATCCTTTCCCTAGGATCGGCAATCATAGTAGGGGCATATCGGGACAATTGTGTGAACTCCAAAGCATATTCCTTCACACTCATATTTTGTTGACGAAGGTTGATGAATTCAAGCACCTTTGCCTCCCTCATCTAAAGAGGAAAGAAACTATCAAGGAAAGCAACTTTAAACTTTTTTCAATCAAGAGGACCCGTATCCACTGTTCTCTCTTCTTTCAATTGGTTGACCATATTTGAGCAACACCGTTAAGTTGGTAAGGGGCTAATTTTGCCTTTTCCACCGACGTCACTCCGATGATCATCAACACCTTGTAAACCTCATCAATGAGCTCTTGAGGGTCGTCCTCAACCTTAGAACCATGAAACTCTAGAAGATTCATTCTAGTGAAGTCTCTCACTCTAGTTGTCATCGTACCCACATTTGGGTTGACGGGAGCCACAACCTCCCTATTGGCTTGAGCTGTCATTGCTTGAGCCAACACTTGAAAAGCATCCCTAAACTCTGCATAGTCACTTGCTTGGCCAAATGATCGACAGGAACTTGAGGAGCTTGAGGAGGAGCCTCTTGATTCACATTCTCTCCCGCATTCCTTCTAGCATATGCCCTTCGAGTCGCCATATCCTGTAGAGCATCGAATAAGGATTAGGAGATATATATTATAGTGTTAAACTCTATCACATGACTTTAGAGTAATGAAAGAAGTGGAGTTTCCTCAACATCTTATAGCATCTCATTCACAAATGTGTCGCGTTTCACACTCATGAACAAGACTCTACTCGACTTGGCTTATGAGACTTCCTAGGACCTTTCTAAACCTTGTGCTCTGATTACCAAGTTTGTCACGACCCAAGATAGCCCCTAGGCGTTACATGGCGTATAAGACCCCGAGAGGCCCCATACAAGCCACTTAGCACTCATCATACAAGATTATAGAATATAAGAGATTTAATGACAGTTTCAACATAGCAAAGTTTTATAGAGAAAAAGCGGAAGTCTAATCATCGTCTCAAAGCCATCTAGTACATAAGATTTTATCAGAGTGTAGCCCGTACATCAAGTTCAAAAACTGAAAGCGAAGACAAAAGGAAATCAAGCTCGGTCCTTGGGTGATGAGGACTCTCCAATCTCCAATCTTCTATATGAGATCCCTAGCCACAAAAGTGTGAATCTGTAAGGTCGGACCCTACATTTTGAGAAATGTAGGCAAGAGTATGCGTTAGTATAAATATGTACCAAGTATGATAGCCATGCATAAAAAATTTGAAAATATGCTTAAAAAGGTATATCGTTCATGGTATGCAATGACAAAGCTAAAACATGATATAAAAAGGGTTAGGAGACATAAGTCATAAAACATGGTCAATGCAAATAGACATCATATTAAACACATGTAAGATACTTCTTTAAGTAATCTTTGTTCATTATTGTGGGAGATTTACCTTTAACCGACATATAAGACCCTGTGAGCTATCAACACGGAATCCGGTGTCTCCCATACCGAAAAGGGGTGTACTACTTTCCAAGGTAAGACCATGAACTTCTAGCTTACGTGGATCCACAAGCTAATGTATATCTAGACAATCCTATGTTGGCACATTGTTTATGAGACATGGTTAATCGCCACTTGTCCACTCAGTGATAAGCATAACTCCCACAGAATATCTATTATTTTTATTCATCTTTTCTTTAAGGGACTTGAGTAATCGCCTATTATCTTTACATCATGTGACATGGGTAATCACCTCTTGGCTTTCATTTGAGGTCATGGGTAATCGTCGCTTTCCTCATTCTTAGAATAGCTCCTTAACCTTGATTCATTTTAGGTGAGAAGACCTTTCAACCTTAGAATTCGTTATGTGAGAAAACCTTTCACATTAATACATGAAGTAGTTATGTGAGCAACCTTTTCACAACAATTAACTACAACAACAACATATATGCTTTTACTATCAAAGAAATCTACATCATATCTCATCAATTTTATAAGAACATGCATAATTCCATAATTCACCTTTCATAGATCAAAATCCACTTTAAATTATCAATATCTAGAAAATATGGGTTAGACATGGTTCATGGGGATTCATCTTAAAATCATGAAATTATATCAATTCATGCATAAAAGTTCATAAATCAATTAAGTAAATCAACATTGAAAAGAACCCAAGACATGGAAGAAAACCCTAACTCAATTGGAGAATTCAAGCTTTGTAAATTGGAGAATTTAGAAACTCCATGGAGGAAAGGGCTCCATGGAGGAAAGGGCTCCATGGATGAAAACTATCATACCTCAATCCCAAAAGCTTGACTTCAATGGTGGAATTGGAGACTTGACTTGCAAACCCTAGCTTTCTTCTTCAAATCCTAGAGAGAGAATTATTTGAGAGGAACACTTGTTGTTCTTTTAGAAATTTGAGAGAATGATTTCAATTGGGGAATTTGGGGGTAAAAGTAGTTATATAGGGGTTTAGATGAAGGGTAAAACGACACATTATTACGCTATAATAATTAGGAAAGACCCAAAAGCCCTTAATAAAATAACAGTCGAGCTCACCGACGACCCTGGTCTACGGTCCATCGATCAACTCACGGACCGTCCTCGTTGGGCTTCGATGAGTTCAGAGACTAGTGTCTTTGGACTTAAAATAAAGGAACCCACCCATGGGCCATGGTCCCATTGACGGGCCGTGGGTCCCGATGGTAGGTTACAACTTTTGACCCTAGAATTTCTCTATGTCTCGGACTCACCTACGAAACATACCTACGACTCGTACACTAAACAACGTACTGTCTTGGTGAAGCATCAAAAAATTAATGAAACTTGCTATTTTTTGGAAACTTGGGCTAGCCATCCACGGGTCTACCTACAGTCCATGTGTCAGATGACGGACCGTTGGTGTCGTCCGTCAGTTCTGGCACCAGATTTTCCGGAAGGACTAAAATTTTCTCTTTTCTAAATCTGAGGTGTTACATTATGGGGTTCTCTAGTTTTGTTTATTCTAAAGAAGGATGGTTCACTTCGAATGTGTATTGACTATCAGAAATTGAACAAGGTCAAAGAAGAATAAATATCTTATTCCAAGGATTGATGACTTGTTTGATAAACTCTAAGGTGTGAGCTTCTTCTCAAAGATTGATATCCGACCGGGGTATCATCAATTGAGGTTAAGGGAAAGTGACATTCTGAATATGGCTTTTTGACTCGGTATGGTCACTATGACTTTTTGGTAATGTCATTTGATTTGAATAATGTCCCAACAACTTTCATTGACCTAATGAACAGAGTGTTCAAACAATGTCTTGGCATATTCATAATTATATTCATTGATGATATTTTGATTTACTCACAGAGTGAGGATGAGTATGTTGAGCATTTGAAGACAGTTTTGCAAATCTTCAAGGATCGTCAATTGTTTGCTAAGTTTAGCAAGTGTGATTTTTTGTTGAGCTCTGTTGCTTTCCTTGGCCATATTATTTCTAGTGATGGTATTAAAGTTGATCCTAAGAAGACCGAGGAGGTTAACAACTGAACTAGACCTCTATATGCTTGGGATATACAGAGTTTCTTGGGTTTGACCAATTATAATAGGAGATTCATGGAATGATATTCTTCTATTTCTTCACCTTTTACAATGTTGTCTCAAAACAAGATGATATTTATATGGTCGGAAGCTTGTGAGAAAAAAATTCAAAAGTTGAACGATAGACTCACTTCAACCCCATATTGACATTACCAGAAGAATCAGATGGTTTTGAGGTTTATTATGATGCTTCACTGATTGGTCTTGCTTGTGTTCTGATGAAACATGGGAAAGTTATTTCATATGCTTCAAAAAAATGAAGGTGCATGAAAAGAATTACCCAACTCATAATTTGGAGTTAGCAGCGATGGTTTTTTCCTTAAAGATTTAGAGACAGTACCTATATGGTATTCACCGACCATAAGAGCTTGAAATATGTACACCTAAAAGGACTTGAGTCTTCAGCTAAGGATATGACTTGAGTTATTGAAAGATTACGACATGAGTATCTTTTTCATCTGAAAAAAGCGAATGTGGTTGCAGATGCTATTCAGGGGGAGATGGTGTTCTTCGTTACCAAGGTCAATTATGTGTTCCAAATGTTGATGTGTTAAGAAATCAGATTTTGGTTGAAGCTCATAGTTCTCGGTATTCTATTCATCCAGGAGCCACCAAGATGTAGCGTGATTTGTTGGAGGTCTATTGGTAGATTCTGATGAAAACAGATATTGCAAGATTTTGTAGCTAAGTGTCCTAATTATAAATAAGTGAATGTTGAGCATCAAAAATTGGGTGGTTTGGCTCAAGACATTAGCATTCTTACTAGGAAGTGGGAAGATTTGAATATGGACTTCATTATAATTTTACCTCATACTCATCGTCATTTTGAATCGAATTGGGTTATTGTGGATCGAATGACGAAGTTGAATCATTTTTTTTCGGTGAAGAGTTCATTTTCAGCCGTAGATTATGCTAAGGTTTATATTCAAGAAACTGTAAGGTTGCATGGGGGGCCTTAATCCATTATCTCTGACGTGGTACTCAGTTTACATCAGAGTTTTGGAGGTCATTTCAGAAAGGTCCTAGTACTTAAGTGAAGCTTAGCAAAACTTTTCATCCCTAGATCGATGGTCAATCTGAGTGTACTATTCAAACTTTGAAAGATATGTTGAGAGCTTGTGTGATCAACTATAAGGATAATTGGGATGATCATTTTCCTTTGATCGAGTTTGCATATAATAATAGTTATCACTCAATTATCCAAATGGCTCCACTTAAGGCTCTCTATGGTAGAAGGTGTAGGTCTCTTATTGGTTGGTTTGAAGTTGGTGAGGTCACTTTGATAGGGCTCAAGTTAGTGCATGAGGCTATGGAAAAGGTTTAACTTATTAGATAGAGGTTGAAAATGTATCAAAGTCAACAAAAGTCTTTTGGCGATCTAAGAAGAAGGGAACTTGAAATTGATGTTGATGATTGAGTTTACTTGAAAATCTCATCTATGAAGGGTGTGATGAGTTTTAGGAAGAAAGCGACGCTTCGTCCTTGATATGTGGGCCCATATAAAATTTTGAGGCATATTGGCAAAGTGGCCTATGAATTGGAGTCACCGTCTGATTTGGCATCGGTACATCCGGTATTCCATATCTCTTTAATGAAAAAGTGTGTTGAAGATATGATGTCTAAAGTGACATTGAAAAGTTTGGGAGTTAAGGAAAGTCTTTCTTATGAAGAGGTTTCGGTTGAAATTTTTGATCGACAAGTTTGAAAATTGAGGAATAAAGAAGTTGTTTTCGAGAAAGTCCTTCGGAGGAATCAATTAGTTGAGGGGGCTACTTGGGAGGCCGAAGACGATATGATGTCCAAGTATCCTCATCTTTTTCCCTCTGCTCCTATTCTAGCTTGAGGTATTGAGTTTCTCATGGTTCATTCTTTCAGATTCATGCATTTTAGTCATTCTCATGTTTCCATATGCATGCATGTTCATGAAACTTGTTTTAAGTTTAAGTTTTAGCTTGGAGTCGATTTCTCCTTGATTATGTGCATTTAGATGTAGATTGCATTCAGATTGGGTTTCAAGTTTCTCTTCGTACACTGTTCATGCTATCTTGAGTTCCATTCGAGGACAAATGTTTCCAAGGGGAAGATATTATAACACCTCAGAAATTGGAAAGTCAAAGTGGAAAGGAAAAGTTGTAATTTTTTTCTGATGCATATTTCTATGAGTCGACCTAGGGGGGGTAAAAAGTTGGTCCACGTCGTAGGAAGGCACTTATAGGAACTAAGTTTGTATTTTAGAAATGTCGAGTCTTTGATGAAGGGTCTATAGATTGAAAGGATGAGTCATAGAAAGTCTTACGGGCCATAGGAAGTGCCTGTAGGAATGAACCAGTGTTAACTATTTTAAGACCTAAGGTTCTACGAAGGAGACCTACGAACCTTAGAAGGGTGTCCATCGAAAGTAATTGAACTTAATGGATTTTTGGTAAATTAGGTTCTACGGAAGAGGTCTACGAATCGTAGGAAAGTTGACGACTCGTACAAGCCAATCGTAGAATTGTTCATGTTTTTTGGGTTCCATTAATTGACCCTAAGTCTAGCTAGGACAGACCATGGGAATTCCTATGATCCATAGGATCGGCGTGTAGGAGTCATCTGTCAGATTTTATTAAGGGTGTTTTGATCTTTTCCTAACGATTTAACCCCTAAACTATGTTGTATTGTCCCTATAACTACCCTTATAACTAATATAACCATTCAAAAATCTACACAATCCTTCACATTCACTCAAATTCCTAATTCCCTCCAAGTTCACCCTCTTAAATTCTCTCTCAAACTCCAAGGTGAAGAACTAGAGTTAAAGGGCTTCAAGAATTTTCTCTCTTGCTTTTAGGGCTTTGATTACCAAGGTATGTGAGAACTTCACCAATGGATTTCTTTCATCATTGAGTTCCAAAAGAATCTCAATTCTACAATTGATCTTCACCCAAAATCTAGAGTTTCATGCTATTTTCCATGGGTTCAATTCATTGTGATTTAATTATCAAAATTCAATCTTATTATGCATGATTTAACTCAATTACATGATTTCCAATCGATTTCATATGGACCTATGCCTATTTTATAAATATGTACTATGATTTTCAACTTAAGAATTATGATTATGAATCTAGGCATGTTTTATGAAAGTAATGATTTATGACTAAAGGATGCTTTTAAGATAAAGTGACAATGATTTGAAAAAGGTTTTCTCACATTTGAATGAAATCAAGATTTAGATGCTTAGAAAGGTAAGTGTCTTAATATGAATTCATGGTGTTGAAAGGATCTACTTTAAATAAGAAACTTATGATTGAATTCGTAGTCTAAAGTTACTGCTTTTCCAAGTATTTTGATATAATTATTATTATGTCTTTTTCATTGGGATTTACTTAGCACTTAGAGGATTTTAGAAAAGAGGTCTTACCTTTAGAAATGGTTTGGTCTTCAATAATAATTCTCTTATCCCAGACTACGTACCTCCGAAGAATTTTGTTTTAAATGACCTAGCTAGTGGATCCACCTTAGTAATAATGAATGAAATAGAGTTCTACCTTGGCAAGTTGACTCTCTCCTTTCGGTGTGAGGGTTACACTAGATTTAATGTTATAGCTTGCATGGTTTTACTATCGGTTAACGGTAAATATCCCACAAATGAACTATGTTTTTTTCAAAACTCCTTTCAAAGCTTTTATATGGTTTTCAATATGCATTTACCTTATTTATGATTTGCAATTTCACATAAAAGGCTTTTTACTTTGTTTACATAGTCATGCGTATCATGTTTAAGTTTATCATTTTATCATACCTATATTTTTATGCATTTCCCTATACTCATGACATTAAAAGTATTGTTGCATATTATGCCTATATTGTTTCATAATATAAGGTCAGAGCCTCCTCCTCCTCCTGGATGTGGCTAGATCAAGATTGTTTAGAGATTGACTATTTGAATCAGTGAGTTGTCATGATTCAAGGGTAGGGACATGGACTACTTTATTGTTTTGGTGTCTTTAAAGTTTTCAACTTATGTTTGTGACTTAGGCGTTTGTCCTAGTCACATCTATGAATAGAAGGCTTATGTTAGAGTTAGTAGTATTCCGCATGTTCTCTTTACGTACTCTATTGGTATCTTTTACGTCATCTTATGATTTGAGGCTTATATTGCCTATATTTCTTATTTATTTTATTTCATTACATCATGTTTATGTAAAGAGGCTTGTTTAGGATCTCCAGTGGTCTTATATGCCATGTCACATCTTAGATGTACTTTGGGTCATGACATATGTGGTACGGATAGTATTACGATGAATAGAAGTTTCAAAAGACTGTACAAACAAATCATGGAAAATATTTGGAATTTCAGTCTGCAGTTTCTGGTTCTACGGACGACCAGACCGGTTTGTAAAACTTCTTAAAGACCGTAGGAAGAATCGTAGAACATGTTCGACATATTTTAATTGGGCATTTGAGCCTTTTATTACCCCCTTTAACTCCTAAACGACATCGTTTATAGCCTATTCTAATGACCTATAACTGATTTTATTCATCCATGTCTACCCACTCCCTCACATTCAACCAAAATCCCTAATTTCCTCCAAGTTCATCTTTTCCAATTCTCTCTAAAGAACTCTCAAGGTAAATCTAAGGTTTCAAGCTTCAAGGTCTCTTATTCTGTTGCTAGGGCTTTGATTATCCAAGGTATGTGAGAACTTCACCAATGGATTCCTTTCATCAATTGGGTCCCAAAAGAAACTCAATGTCCATTATAATTTCACCCAATTCTTTTAGGGTTTTATGTTATTCTTCACAGGTTCAATTTATTGTGATTCAATTGTTTAAATTCAATCTTAATATGTATGATTTGATTTAATTACATATTTTTCAAGTGATTTTCATATGAACTCATGCTTATGCTTATATTATGAATATGAAATATGATTATGAAATTATGCATGCATCATGAAATTCAGAAAGTTTTTAGATAAAACATCAATATGATTTGTGAATGGTTTTCTTTCTATGAAAGATGATCATGATTTTGATGTTTAGATAAGTGTCTTGTTAATTTGTTATGAAATCATAATTTCTAAAGGAGTTATTCTAAGATATGAAGTTATTATTGGATTGGTATAACTAGATTCCTACTTTTCAAAGTATTATGATATGACTATAATTATGATTATTTCCATTGGGATTTTACTTAGCACCGAGAATACTTTGGAATGGAGGCCCTCTTGTTAGTAGATGTTTGGTGTTTAGAATCAATTCACTTGTCCCTTACTACGTGCCCCGTAGGACTTGTCTTAGAAAGACATAGCTAGTGGATCCACCTAAGCTAATATGTATGGTTCTTACCTTGGAAAGTAGGACAATCTTTTTTGGGTGTGAAAAAGACACCTGATTCCATGTTATAGCTCAAATGGTCTATGTCGGTTAATGGTAAAAATCCCACAAAAGAATTACAATTTCTTCAAAGGTTTTATGACTTCCTCATTGATTCGATTTGAGCTTTCTTATGACTTTTCAAATGATGCATATACCTTGACCCATGATTTATGATTTAGCTTATGAACTTGTATACGTTTTACATATACCTTGACCCATGATTTATGATTTAGCTTATGAACTTGTATACGTTTTACTTGGTCATGCATTATCATGTTTTGAATTTGTTATATTTTCATGTTTATGTTTATGCATATTTTCTTTATGCAATACATTCAAAGTACTGATGCATATTGTGCCTATAATATTTCATAATATAATATATGACGTTCCTCTGCTGGTCATGGCTAGTTGGAGTGCTTTACTACTGCACTTGGATTTGCTAGTACTCATGGTTCAAGGGCACGATCATTATCATTATATTTCTTTCTTAGTTTTTTAGTTTTCAGACATTGTTCGTGGTCTAGGAGTTTGTCCTAATCACACCTATGATAGTAGAAGTCTTGTGTCAAACATAGTTGATGTTTCACATTTTCGCTTATGTTCTCTATTTTGGTAGTTTCAATGACTTAAAGATTTGCGACTTATATCTAATTTTTATGTCGTACTATCATATCTTGTACTTTATTATGTCATACTTATGTCAAGTGGCCTCTTTAGGGTCTCTCAGGGTCCTATTTGTCATGTCACATCTAGGGTCTTGTTTGGGTCATGACAAACTTTGTATTTAGAGCATAAGTTTATAAAGGTTCTAGAAGTCTGACAAGTCACGCCGAGTAGAGTTTTATTCGTAAGTGTGAAGCACGCCACATTTATGAATAGGAGGATATAAGTTATTTAGGAAACTTCACTTTTTTAATACTCTAAAGTCGTGTGATAGAGTTGAACTCTATAAAGGTTTTCCTCCTAACTCTTGTTTTCCTTTAGTTACGATACATTTTTGCATGTGTTGCTTTACAGGAATTTTCATAATTATTGGTATTTTAACTGACATAGCAATTCTAGTTATGTTAAGAAATTACTATTATATGAGATAGGCTTGGTTTGAAATGATTTTCTATTAGTTGTGATATATTCAAAATATTGTATGTATTTTAACACAAATTTATACAATATTTGAATGTGTACGTAATGGGCAAAATAATTTTTGGTGACCACACCTCCACTTCCTCGTGGAAGTGGAGGGATAGTGCAAGCAGTTAATGATAATATAGATGGCACAATAGCCATCATTTAGTATTTAATTTGATGACTTTTAATTAAGGATAATGTTGGCAAGTTTATTTAACTTATATCATATCTATTATTTTATATTTTCTTATTTATAAGCTAGGCTAGGGACGAACACTGCATCCTCAAATTGTACTAAAGGTACTGTAGTGGTACTTTTAGTTTGGTTTATTATTATACGTGCATTGCACTACACATTATCAAATTATTTCCTCTTTTAGTGACATGTGGATTACACCTCTACTCCATTAATTTCCACTAGCTTCCATACCCATTTCTTCTTTCTTTTAGTGCTCATACAGGAAGAGATAGGAATGTTCATAGCATAGTTTCAGTTTTCACAGCTCAGGCCAACATAAAAGAATAAGATTGCATGTGTTCAAGGTTTAATCGATCAACTGAAACTCCGAAACACTGCTTAGAAACACATGTACTCTTCTATTGTTACACATGATTATGTAAACAAAAAGTTGAACTCTATTTTCTCTGATTCAATGGTAATTTTTACAGGATTAGGAATAATTTCTTGGTGGTTTGATCGTTATAGAACATTTGCTATGATACTATTCTTCTACTGTCCTATTATCTATCTTTCTCGCATTCTCCAAGATTCAGGTCCAGGAGTGAGTCTAGAAGGGTGACTCGATTCAATATGGTGATGAAATTTCATATTTGACTCTAGACATTGGAGATAATTTTTGTTTAGTTATAAATTTCATGCATTTTCCTTCCAATTTTTGGGTTTATTTGCTTTTGGGCTCATCGAAACATTAAATTATGTTTACTGGTAAATCAGAGAGAAACACTACTTTTAGTATAAAAATGGATTGTATTTCTATCTGAGGTAACATAGTATAAGTTGTTCTTTATTGTAATATCAATCTCCTCCTTTTTTATTTCTAAACTTGGGTATCAATTTGATCTTTCTTTTTCTATGTTTATTGAGTGTTTTGTTGTGTTTAATATTTTCTTAGTTTGCCCTTGGATTGATTATGATTGAAACATTAAACTGTTTAAGTTCTTAATTTTTTTACAAGTCAAGGTAGATGATACTTAGAAATCAATAAAATGGGACAATTGATGTAAGTGTTGAACTTTGTTTATGATGGTCGGTTTTTATCTTTCCATTGTGAAAATTCTGAATAACTTATCATAGAGATCTTTTCAGTAGAGTTCTATTTTAAGATTTAAAAAATTAGAATGTTATTTAAGAACATACAAACATGAAATATGAAAAACAAAGGAAGTTTAATTCAATTGTAATTCTAAGATCCTTCATTCTGTCATAAGCATTCTAATTATTTGATTTTCTTCTCTTGATTCCAAACTCTTGCTTTCCACTCATTGAATGTGATTTCACTTTCTATAACAGATGCTTTCACCAAGAAAAAATAAGGATCTAAGTGTAGCTAATTAGATTACTAAATTTTCCATAATCTCTTGATTAGTGCCACTTACAAATATATTGGTACTGGTTCAAAGTCCCTGCCTAAGTCTAAAACTAGAGATAGTGGTATCTAGACCTATATAATGATTGTAGTATTACTTCAGTTCCCTTTAACTTCATGTGTTATGATCATATCAAGATAGGATCTTTTCATTATCTCCATTAGTGATCTTAAACGTTGACATTGAGACTCGAAACTATTAATTTTATAAAATTTAGGTGGTCCTCTCAATTTCCATTTCTTTAGTTGAACGTGGTTCACTTTATTTTTGTAGGTACCTCAAACCCTCTTTATATATTGCGGGATTGGAATGGAAAGGGTTGAGGCTGGGACTACAACTCCTTCTCAGTTGGAATAATGAATTCAGGTGTACTTGTAATGTCTGCTTCAAATACAAATATTTGTTTTGGTTAATGTCATCTAAAATATTTAAATATTGACAGTTCGACTAGACAATGTATTTAGGTATTCTGCACATATTATAGATAAAAGTATCTACTAAGAACAACGTTGGATAAATGAATTGACATGATTTATAATTTCTTATGGTAATTTGAGATGATGATATTTAGGGATTGTTTGGTAAATGATATTTAGAGAAAATAATACATGTATTAGGTTTGATATTATTTAATATTATGTTTGATATTATTTAATACTTTGTTTGGTAGTGATTGCTAGATAGTGTTGGATATAGTGTTTTAGCTTCTAACTAGATGTAAACATTTTGAAATCACATTGTGCAGATCCTAAATAAGATCATTCCTTTTGCAAAGGTACTTCAATCTCCATATTCTAAGAGCGAACGGAGAAGTCGAGATTTCAAGGTGAACCATTGCTTGAAATAATGGTGAATGTCTATTCTTAAGTAATCTCTTTTTTTTTTTTTTTGCTTAGTTAAGTAATCTCATTATCAGTTGTCACAGATCAGATGTACTATGAAAAATTGACAAAAAACCAGGTAAGATTGCTCTCAAAATACAACCCTTTATATTTCCGCTTCTTTGATTACACGTAAATACCCTTTGAGGTATATGCTTCAGTTCTCCTTTTCCTTTGTTCTTGATGGTATGATTTTTAAAAATTTCTCTGTTACACTTCTTTGACCAAAAAAAAACTCCGGGTTTTTTCTATTTTGTAGTAATAGCTTCACTATGATTTTCCTTGTCGCTTGCAATTTTTAATGAATAACTTACGTAGTTGCTTTTTGATTCGTTTAAGGTGCTTGAAAAGTACTTTGATTCAATTTCTTCAGCGAGAAATAATATTACACAGACCATGGAGTTCATGTAAATGACGAAAGTTAGGTTTGGATTTCTTTGTGATGATAACTCTCTTCACATATCCGCTGCTCTCAAGTTTCTATGACTGCAGGGAAGTGCTTTGATTTATCTTGCTAAATTTTGTAATAACAATGAACTACCTAGGCCAGGAATTACCAACTCTATTTCTTCATCCAAGGAAGAAGTTTTAGATTACTTTCAAGATTAAAAAGAGATGGGAGTGTTGCAAGTTAATTTTTCCTGTGTGAGACATGTACTTGAGACTAAAATTGTTTCATTTATCTAGTGTAACAATAATTTCCTGGAGAAGATCATATTTGTTCTCTTTATTGTGGTGTTACTTTCTGATTAAACCTTTTCCTTGGGTATCTACTCAATTGAGGAAAGAAGATGTTAGAACTTAATTCGTAACAACATTTCTTAGTATAGATGAAAGTTTAGCTCAGGTAACTTGCTGCATATTTTACATATTTATGTTGAAAAGATTTTGTGTAAAGAAAAATATTTTCATAATCTAGTCAATCACGGAAAGAAAATAGATTATCTACATCAAGTTATTCAAGCCACTATTCAAGGTATGTTAAGGCAAACTCTTTTGTTTATATCACACCAGTCTCGAAAACTATAAATCGAATGACTAATTCTTATGATTCTATTGTTAAGAATACCCTTCAAGAGGGCATTGAGATGTTAGTTGATTTCATTTCTTGAGTATATCGTATTGTTATCATACTTGTAGTGTTATGATGTATATTTGATGGTGATAGATAGATAGATAGATAGATAGATAGATAGGTAGATAGATAGATAGGTAGATAGATAGATAGGTAGGTAGGTAGATAGGTAGGTAGGTAGGTAGGTAGGTAGCTAGGTAGCTAGGTAGCTAGGTAGGTAGGTAGGTAGGTAGGTAGGTAGGTAGGTAGATAGGTAGGTAGATAGGTAGGTATGTAGGTAGGTAGATAGGTAGATAGGTAGGTAGATAGGTAGGTAGGTAGGTAGATAGGTAGATAGATAGGTAGGTAGGTAGGTAGGTAGATAGGTAGATTGATACAGGGTCGTTTTATTTTCCTCGTTCACACCTGCACAGCAGTCTGCACACTCACAAACTTCAGCCTCACAACACACACAAATTTAGCTAAGTATAGAATCTGTTTTCAAACTTAGGCAGCGGATTTAATTAACAACACTTAGAACTTTAATATCAAAACTCAACAAAGGAAAAGGCTTCACGAATTATACTAAGGCACAGAACACCCTCTGATTGCCTTAGTCGAATTTCCGCCCCTTTTTAAAAACTCTGCACAAAGGCAGTTACAGCAGTTACAACCGACTCCTGTGCCTGGCACATGTCTATGGCAAATCCTATCCCAATTTAACTAATTTACAACAATCATATTTCTAACAGTCTATTTAAATTCGAAATACATTGGACATGTGCCTCGCACATGTCCACAATGCCTTAGCTTAATTTCCCACATAGTCCATACTTAGAATAATTCTTGACTGCTTCCATACTTAGTTTTATTTTCTGATTTTGCCAGCTTCATGCCTTCACCTAGAATCAGCTTTGCCTTGCCATCGTCAAGTCCCACAGCCTTGACTTGTCAAGCCAACACACTTGTCCAGCCTAGCCTTGTCTTGTCGATATCGCACTGCCTTGTCTTGCCTCGCGCCCAAGTCTGCCTTGCCAACACTCTAGCATCCTTGGTCATGCTGCCCACTAACACTTAGCCGTCACAGCCACATTGATTCCTCCTGCCATGTCAAGTCCAATGTAGAAGTCCTTGCCATGCACATGTCCAATGTATTTCAAATTTAAATAGACTGTTAGAAATATGACTGTTGTAAATTAGTTAAATTCGGATAGGATTTGCCATAGACATGTGCCAGGCACATGAGTCGGTTGTAACGCTGTAACTGCTGTAGTGCAGAGTTTTTAAAAAGGGGCGGAAATTCAACTAAGGCAATCAGAGGGTGTTCTGTACCTTAGTATAATTTGTGAAGCCTTTTCCTTTGTTGAGTTTTGATATCTATCTATCTATCTATCTATCTATCTATCTATCTACAGACAGACAGACAGACAGACACACAGACGGAAGCGCACACACACAAATACATATACATATATACATACAAATAGATGTTATCATGTATTTTTCATATATTTCTTCTTAACCTTTCACATTCTTTATTCAGAAAAGTTAAATATTTCAATTACTACTTTTTCTATTCTTTGTTAATGGTTAATACATGAAAAAGTTGGGGAGTCTCAATTATTAAAACTACTGCTACTAGTTACCTTTCTTGATTCTCCTAATTACTTGTAAATGATTTTATTTCCAATATTTTTTCCCTGTTGGTGCCCTCCAGAATAATAAACATGTGACCTCGGTTTGATCATAATTCTTTAGTTTTTCCTCTTTTTTCCCAAAAATAATGTATTTCAAAATATTTTTAGTTTTTAAAAACTTAATGAGATATTTTTATGATTTACTAGTTGTAGAATAATTAAGGAATCATAAAATCATCATGTATCATCAATTCATGCATAAGAGATCATAATTCAATCATTTAAATCAACATTAAAGAGAACCATGATAATTGAAGAAAACCCTAACTCAATTGGGTAATTCTACCTTTTGAAATAGAGGAATTTGGGAACTCCATGGATGAAAACTATCATACGTTGAATCCAAATGCTAGCCTTCAATAGAGGAATTGAGACCTTGACTTGAAACCCTAGCTTGAATCTTCTTCTTCTTCAAGTTTGTAGAGAGAGAAATATATTTAGAGAGGAGATTTGGTTTTCTTTTGTGAATTTGGAAGAATGAAGTGAATGGGTTAATTTGGGGGTTGAAAATACTTATATAGGGGTCTTAGTGAAGGGTAAAACGACGTAGTATAAGAACTAATAATTAGAAAAAGACCCAACAACCCCTGAACTTAACTGCCAGCTGACCACCAACGGACCCCAGTCGATGGACCGTGGTCTGTATTAGTTGACCATCGTTGGTCATCAGAAACGTGGGATTTGGCCAGTGAACCATGGACCCGACCAAGGACCATGGTCTGGCCTACGGTCCGTAGGTCAGGCTGTGGTCCTGAGCCTCTGCAACATTGGCAAGGTGGCCTGTCCATAGACCACACAACGGTCCGTGGTCCTACCCACGGGCCGTGGTTAGCCTCCGTGGCTGGCACCTGCAACTTCCCAAAATTTCTTTCATATCCCTTTTTCGGATACGGGGTGTTACACTATCTCTCCTTGTGGATCATCCATCCTCAAATGAGATTCAAACTGGTTCTAAAAGATTAGGAGGGGAACTAACAACCCATCCTACAATGCAATGCATACAACCGAGGAGGAACTATCGACTCCAAGCTAGGACGTTCTCAAAACATCATAAGAGGGCTGAAACTAACTCTAACAGCCCATCATGCATGCAACGCACATATACAAGGAGGAAACATCAACTCCAAGCTAAACATACTCCATGCATCATAAGGAAGTAAGAACTACATCTAGCAACCCAACATGCATGAAATCTCAAAATTACTCATGTTCAAGGAGGAACTACCTTCTCCAAGCTAAAAAGCATGCTCAACACAATCTCATGGATTCTATATGCAATTCACTCTCAAATAGCATAGCTAAAGCATGTTCATCAATTCATCTCATGAAGTCTATAGGCAACTCATACTCAATGCACAACAACATGAGAAAATCAATCATGTAAACTAATTTTTTTTCAAAACACAAGTTTTCATGAACATGCATAACATAAGGAAATCATGGAAACACATAAAACACATGACTTCAAAACAAAAGAAAAATCAAGAGGAACTCATTACCTCATGATAGAATAGGAGTAGAAGGAAAAAGATGAGGATATTGGGACATCATATCGGCCTCAGCCTCCTAAGTAGCACCCTCAACTAAATAATTCCTCCACAACACTTTCACAGAAGTTATTTCCTTGTTTCTCAACTTCTTGACTTGCCGGTCTATAATCTCAACCAGAACTTCCTCATAAGAAAGACTTTCATCAACTCCCAACCCTTCTAAGGGAACTATGGATGTCGGATCTCCAACACACTTCTTAAGCATAGAGACATGGAAAACCGGATGCACCGATGCCAACACATTTGGCAAATCTAACTCATAGGCAACCTTACAACATGTCTCAAAATCTGATACGGGCCTACATATCGCGGACTAAGATTCCTCTTCTTACCAAACTTCATTACACCCTTCATGGGTGAGGTTTTCAAGTAAATCCAATCGTAAACATCAAACTCTAGATCCCTTCTTCTCACATCGGTATATGACTTTTGCCGACTTTGAGCCGTTTTCAACTTTTGTCTTATAAGCCGAACTTTCTCTATAGCCTCTTGTACCAAATTGGGACCTATTAGGGCAACTTCACCCACCTCAAACCAACCTATAGGAGATCTAAACCTCCTACTATATAGGGCCTCAAATGGAGCCATATTGATACTCAAGTGATAGCTATTGTTATAGGAAAACTCAATCAATGACAAATGGTCATCCCAATTACCCTTAAAATCAATCACACAAGCCCTTAACATATCTTCCAAAGTTTGGATAGTACGCTCCGTTTGCCCATCGGTTTGGGGATGAAAGGCCGTGCTAAGCTTAATACGAGTATCAAGACCCTTTTGGAATGACTTCTAAACCTGAGAAGTGAATTGGGTACCACGATCAGAAATAATGGACAAAGGCACTCCATGCAACTTTACCATTTCTCTCAAGTACATCTTGGCATAGTCCTCCGCCAAATAAGAAACCTTGACGAGAAGGAAATGAGTGGATTTCGTCATCCGATCTACTATACCCAAATAGAATCATGTTGTCGCCGGGTGTGAGGAAAACTAACAATAAAGTCCATGTTCAAATCTTCCCACTTCCAAGTAGGAATGCTAATATCTTGGGACAAACCTCCCGGTTTCTGATTCTCAACCTTTACTTGTTGGCAATTTGGACATTTAGCCACATATTCCCGCAATATCCTTCTTCATCCCATTCCACCAATAGAACTCCCGTAAATCACGGTACATCTTGGTGGCTCCCGAGTGAATGGAATACCACGAACTATGTGCTTCTGTCAAAATCTATTCCCTCAAGTCATCCACATTTGGAACACATAGACAACCTTGGTATCTAAGTACACCATCTCCCCCATGGGAGAAAGCCTCAACGGATTTCTTAAGCATAGCCTCTTTCAATTCTACAAAAATTGGGTCAAGACCTTGCTTGACTTTCACATCCGCCACAAAAGATGATTCAGAACAATTGTTAACCATAACACAACCCTTGGTGGAGACTACTAGTTGAACACCTAGTCGAGCCAATCTATGAACATCTCGAACCAACTCTTTCTTCTCTCCTTCAATATGAGCAACACTACCCATATACAACCGACTAAGAGCATCTGCTACCACATTAGCTTTACCGGGGTGATAAAGAACACTCATGTAATAATATTTCAATAACTCAAGCCACCTTCTTTGGCGAAGATTCAAATCTGTTTGGTTAAATACATATTGCAAACTCTTGTTGTCAATAAACACATCAACATGAACTCCATACAAATAGTGTCTCCAAATATTTAAGGCAAATAGGACCGCCGCTAATTCAACGTCGTGAGTAGGATAATTCTTCTCATGGATTTTAAGTTGCCTTGAGGCATAGGCAATAACTTTCCCATTTTGCATAAGCATACACCCTAGCCCAATTCTCGAGGCATCAAAATAAACCACAAAACCATCCGTTCCTTCTGGTAAGGTCAACAACGGAGCAGAAATAAGTCTATCTTTCAACTCTTGGAAACTCTTTTCACATGCTTCAGACCATATGAACTTAGCCTTGTTTTGAGTCAAAGCCGTCAAAGGAGAGTCAATTGAAGAGAATCCTTCAACAAACATTCTATAGTAACCGGCTAAACCCAAGAAACTTTTAATATCCGAATGAGTTAGAGGTCTAGGCCAACTCTTGACCGCATCCGTCTTCTTAGGATTTACCTCAATACCCTTACTTTAAACAATATGACCAAGAAAAGCTACGGACCTTAACCAAAATTTACACTTGCTAAACTTTGCAAAAAGTTGTTTGTCCTTAAGAATTTGCAACACGATCCTCAAATGATCAACATGCTCATTCTCACTTCTTCAATAGATCAAAATATCATCGATGAACTCAATCACAAACATGTCAAGGTATTGTCTAAACACCCTATTAATCAAGTCCATAAACGCCGCTGAAGAAGTAGTCAACCCAAACGACATTACTAAAAACTCATAGTGACCATACTGAGTTCAAAATGCTGTCTTCGGAATGTCATCATCTTTCACCCTCAATTGGTGATAACCCGATCGGAGATCAACCTTAGAGAAATAACTTGCTCCTTGAAGTTGGTCAAATAAATCATCTATCCTTGGGAGAGGATACTTATTCTTAATGTTCACCTTGTTCAACTGACGATAGTCAATACACATATGAAGAGAACCATCTTTATTTCTAAGAAACAAAACTGGAGCACCCCATGAAGATACTCGGTCGGATGAAACCCTTATCAAAAAAATCCTTCAACTGTTCTTCAACTCCTTAAGTTCTACCGGAGCCATACGGTAAGGAGGAATAGAGATAGGTTGCGTATCTGGGAGAAGGTAAATACTGAAGTCTATTTCCCGCTTGGGAGGAATACCAGATAAATCATATGGGAACACTTTCGGAAACTCACTAACAACGGGGACCGACTAGAGAGAAGGGGTTTCAGAATCTACATCCCTCACCCTGACTAGATGATAAATGCAACCCTTAGAAATTATCTTTCTAGCTTTAAGATAAGAGACAAACTGAATATTAGGCATAGAATTTCCCCCCTTCCATTCTAGGATAGGCTCATTCAGAAACTGAAATTTGACTACACGAGTTCTACAATCAATAGAAGCATAGCATGAGTGCGGCCAATCCATACCCAAGATAACATCAAAATCTAACATATCAAGATCTACCAAGTCAACAAGCGTAACTCTATGGGACAAGGAAATGGGAAACTTTCTATAGACACTCTTAGCCATAATAGAATCACCAACAGGAGTTGAGACAGAAAAAGGTTCTAACAATACATCCGGAAGAACATCAAACCTCATAGCCACATATGGCGTCAAAAATGACAAGGTAGCACCGTGATCAAGTAAAGCATAAACATCAAGTTGGAAAGCTTTCAACATACCGATAACCACATTGGGAGAACCCTCTTGTTCGCCACGAGTCTGAAGTGCATAGAAGAGGTTTTACTTAGGAGCATTGGAACCCAAACCACTAGAAGTAGCTTGCTTGCCCTCTCTTCCTTTATCCGTAAGCATCGGGCAATCTCTCATTTTGTGACCACTTTTACCAAAACCAAAGCAACCATCCATGCCGGCTAGGCACCTACCGCCGTGCTTCCTTCCACACTTAGTATAAGTAGACCTAGGCAATGAAGATACACTACCATTACCTCCTTGAGGCTTAGGGTTATACACCTTATATTTGTTGAACTTAGGAGGAGCATTGGAGGAACCTTGACCGGAAAACCTTTGTCGAAATCTAGGACGACCATGTCCATCAGACCTTGCATGTGAGAAATTTCCATCACCGGTCTTAGCCCTTTTTACCTCTCTAGAATTTTCCTTAAGTTTCTCTTCCTCAATTTTTTGTGCGTGTACCATGAGACAAGAGATGTCCATGTCATCATTGAGCTTGGTGGTTCGACACTCTTTAACTACCATTTCGGACACACCCGACACAAACTTACTCATCTTAGCCCTTGAATCGGCAACCATCATTGGAGCATACTTAGACAATCGAGTGAACTTTAGAGCATACACCCTCACACTCATAATTTCTTGTCGAAGGTTAATGAAGTCGAGAACCTTGGCTTCCCTCATTTCAAGGGGAAAGAACATATCAAGAAAAGCAGCCTTAAATTTCTCCCAATCAAGAGGACCCACATCTTCCGGTCTCCCTTTATTCCATTGGTTATACCATATTTGAGCCACAACTTTTAGTTGATAAGCGGCTAACTCCGCCTTTTCCACCCGCGTAACTCCCATGATCATCAAAACCTTATAGACCTCATAAATAAACTCTTGAGGATCTTCCTCAACCTTAGAACCATGAAACTCCGGTGGATTCATCCTTGTGAAGTCCCTTACTCTTGAAGCCGCTGTACCCACATTTGGGTTCACGGGAACTGCAACCGTCCTATTGGCTTGGGCTGTCATGGCTTGAGCCAACACTTGAAAAGCATTCGTAAAATCTTTGGGTAGCCATATCCTGAAGAACATAGGATAAGGATTAGGAGAGAGACTTTATAGAGTTTAACTCTATCCCACGACTTAAGAGTAATGAAAGAAGTGGATTTTCCTAATCATCTTGTAGCCTCTCATTCATAAATGTGGTGCGGTTCACACTTATGAACAAGACTCTACTAGACGTGGCTTATGAGACATCCTAGGACCATTCTAAACCTTGTGCTCTGATTACCAAGTTTGTCACGACCCAGGGGTACTCCCTAGATGTAACATGGCGTATAGAACCCCAAAGGACTCCATACAAGCCACTTAGCTCTCATAACATAAGAAATAGAACAATAAGGGTAAAACAATAGTCCAAGTCAAAAATATTTTATAAAAGCAAAGCGGAAGTCTAATACATTTGTCTCATCATAGCAATCTAATATAATAGAAAGAAATCGGGCCTAGCCCATACATCATGTCCAAAAGAGAAATACATGAAAGAAAGTGAAAAAAATAAACTCCATCCTCGAAGCATGAGGACTCACTAAAACTCAGAAATATCTCATGTCAACCTCTAGCCACGAAACTGATGACCCTGACTTTTGGACCCTACATTTAGGGAAAATGTAGGCAAGAGTATGCGTTAGTACAAAGTAATGTACCAAGTATGATAGCCATGCATAAAATATTTAAAACATGCTAAAAGGGACATTTCATTTAGTGACATGCAATTGACCAAGCTAAAACATGATATGAAAGAGTTATAAAACATAAGTCATAAAATCATGGTCAATGCAACCTAACTTCATCTTTAAAACCTTTGAACTCATATGCAATACTTCTTGAAGTAACCTTAGTTCATTATTAATGTGGGGAATTAGCCTTAACCGACATAGAGACCATGTGAGATATAACATGATCCCCCGGTGTCTCCCACACCGCAAAAGGGTTGTCGTACATGCCAAGGTAAGGACCATGAACTTCTAGCTTAAGTGGATCCACTAGCTCATCAACCTATGGGGCACATAGTTAAGGGATAAGGAGATTGCTACTAGAAACCCGACCTCTACTAACGGGGGAGCTTCCATCTCATGATATTGCTTCTAGAAACCCGACCTCTACTACGGGAGAGCTTTTTTCTCATCATCAATATCCACTCGGTGCTAAGCATAACTCCCACGGAATAGTCATTTCTTACTTGACTTCATTATTCATGGAAAGGTCCCCTTGGACAAAAAATCCAAGCTAGTTCATTAGGATAGCTCTTACTCTTTGATTCAATCAGCTGAGAAAGCCTTTCAACCTAAGAATCCTTTCTATGTGAGAAAATGACATAATGCTAGTTATGTGTTTATGAGAATATCGTTTCACAACACAACCTCATCATTGGTACTTTACTCTCAAAGCACCCTTAAAACATTTGCATAGATTTCATAAGAAAATGCATAAGTCCATAGTTTACCTCTTGAGGTTCAAAACTCACTTTCAATCATCAATACTTAGAAAAAATGGTTTAGATATGGATTACATCATAATACATGTAAAGCTTGCAATACATGCTTTATTTCATAAAACTCTTGGTTTATCCTCAAAATCCCACATCATATGATTCATAAACATGGGGATTACATGGGTTCATGGGAAATCATCATAAAATCATCATGTATCATCAATTCATGCATAAGAGATCATAAGTCAATCATTTAAATAAACATTAAAGAGAACACATAATAATTGAAGAAAACCCTAACTCAATTGGGAAATTCTACCTTTTGAAATAGAGGAATTTGGGAACTCCATGGATGGAAGGAATCCATGGATGAAAACTATCATACCTTGAATCCAAATGCTAGCCTTCAATGGAGGAATTGAGACCTTGACTTGAAACCCTAGGTTGAATCTTCTTCTTCTTCAAGTTTCTAGAGAGAGAAATATATTTGGAGAGGAGATTTGGTTTTCTTTTGTGAATTTTGAAGAATGAAGTGAATGGGTTAATTTGGGAGTTGAAAATACTTATATAGGGGTCTTAGTGAAGGGTAAAACGACGTAGTATAGGAACTAATTAATTACAACAAGACCCAACTACCCCTGAACTTAACTGCCAGTTGACGACCAACGGACCCCAGTCGACGGACCGTGGTCTGACTTACAGTCCATCCTGGTGGGCCGTCGTTGGTCATCAGAAACATGGAATTTGGCCAGTGAACCACGGACCTCGACCACGGACCGTGGTCTGGCCTACGGTCCGTAGGTCAGGCCGTGGTCTTGAACCTCTACAACATCGGCAGGGTGGCCAGTCCATGGAGCACACTACGGTCTGTGGTCCTACCCACGAGCCGTGGTTGGCCTCCGTGGCTGGAACCTGTAAATTCCCAAAAATTGTTTCATTCCCCTTTTTCGGATATGGGCTATTACATATGTGTTTTGTGAGATCCTTGAAGTTCGCCTGAATGATTGGTGAGTCGTTGATTTGTCTTATATATCACTGAGTTGGCTTGAGTTTCTGTGTAGAACTCTCTAGAATTCTAGGCGAGCCAAGAGACGTTGCCAAATAGATCGGTTAGTCTCTGAGTTCTCTTCCCATTGTCGAGTTGGCTTGAGATTTTGATCAGAACTTTCTAAACTATTTTTTGAGTTAGAACACGTTCGACTATTCGCCTAGTGACTTTGGCATGCTTCAGCTTCACCCACTTCTTCACTTATTCAAGTATTTGACTTCTTCTTACTTCCATTTGTTTTTTTGTCCTTGAGCTCTCATAACTGTAATTCAAGAAATTTATATTACAAATTGATAAAAACAATCATTGAGGACTTGATTTGATGAATTCGAAGCCAAAATTTAAGTTTAAAATCTCTGACTCATCAGTTCCCTCATAATTTTTAGGTTGAACATATAGAAGTAGTAATAATGTGATCATTGGAGATGTACTAAACTTATTATTTTAGATTCTCTTGGCTTCTCATTATTATCTTCCTCTAGTACCAATTGATAATTTTTTAAAACCCTTTTATAAGAAGGTTGGTATTTTCTCATTCAAATAACCTATTTGTTTTTGTGGAGAGCTTGCTTTTCTAACAATTACTATACATATTTTGAATATGTATAAATAAAATTGACGAAATAACAAATAGTAAAGTAAATCAAATTTTGTTTTTACTATGGTTTAATCTTAAGAAGCTTCATTTTCTTTTCACATCTATATTGATGAGAGATATACATTTTTCTTCGTGATGTAAATATGCAGTGATTAGTGTGTTCTCTTTCAAGAATGATGTTTGATTTTTATTTTTTATTCCATGCTTGTTGTAACACCTCAGAATTTGCAAAACCAAGAAAAAGGATTTGGGTTGCATGCTATGTCTACAGGTCCCCACCTACAGATCGTAGAAACTTCTATGGGCCATAGATGACATCCGTAGAAGAGGAAAAATAATTTTTAAAAAGTCATGTCCTAGTACCTCTTTTTACGGTTCACCAAGACGGCTCGTCAGTCTTTATACGGGCCGTATATAGGCCTCGTATGTAGGTTCCAGAATTAGTGATATTTTAAGGGTCAAGTTGGTTTCTACTGACCGTAGGAATACCTACAAGCCGTAAACATGGTCCGTAGAAAGTTGGAACAAAATTAAGGGTTCTGAACTTTTCTACGGTTGACAAGTACGGTCCGTAGAAGTTCTACAGACCGTACTGGTCAATTATAGAGAATTCCAATAGTTATTTCTTACAGGATTTTTGGTCTTTTCCTAATTGTTTTAAGCCTATACTATGTCATTTTTGCCTCTATCCTAAGCCTTATATAAAGACTTTGAATCCTTAATTACCCACTCAAACCTCATTCTCCTAATTCCCAAATTCCCTCCAAGTTCTTCCCAAAAAATCACTCTAAGACTAAGGAAGAACAAAATAGGTTTCAATCACCATGTATCAATTTCACCATAACTTTTGGGCATTGATCTCTAAGGTATGTTGCCATTCACCTATGCAGTCCTTTCCTCCATAGGGTTCCTAAAATCTTTAAGTTTTACATGTTCTATTCTCAATTAAAAGTTAGAGTTTTATTCAATCTTCATGGGTTCTTTTCAATTATTCAATTGATTGTTTTTTATCTTCTTATGCATGAATTGAAAGTATTTACATGTTTTTGAGTTGAATTCATATGAACCCATACATAATCCATGATTTTTTACTATCAACACATGATGATGCTTCTGAACTATGTTTTTATGAATTTATGAAGATATCCATGTTTTTTATGAAAGCAATGTTTATGACTTAAGTAAGATTATGGATGGAGGTATCTACATGTTCTATGATTTTTTTACATATGACATGAATGAAATCTAGAGTTTTGCTCAATACTTTCAATTATTTTCCTATATTAGGTCTTTATTAGTATGGTATCTAGATATATCATCAATGATCATAGATCAAGTTTTTTTAAAACTAAGATAATTAGTAGTAGGACATTTTTAGTATGAAGTTAATGTCTATGAGCCGTATAAAGCTATTATGAAAAGATCATGGATGGTAAAATATTTTCTCACGCATGGTCTAAGGAGCTACTCTATGATGTTTCTTGCTTGGATTAATATCTTAATTGTATGTTTCCATGGATGATAATATGAATATGATTAATGACTATTCCATGAGATTTTACTTAGCACTGAATGGCTTGAAGTTGAGGCTCAATTAGGTTAGTCTCTAGTAGCAACTCTAGTCCTAAACTCCGTGCCCCTGTAGGAGTTATCTTAAATGACCTAGCTAGTGGATCCACATATAGCATATGATATGATGTGTACGAGTTCTACCTTGGCAAGTAGAATTCCCCTTCTTTTGGTATGAGGGATATACAGTATTTGTCAGACCCAGGGGCACCGCCTAGATGTAACATGGTGTATAGAACCCCGAAGGACTCCATACAAGCTACTTAGCTCTCATAAAATAAGAAATAGAACAATAAGAGTAAAACAATAGTCCAAGTCCAAAACATTTTATAAAACAAAAAGCGGAAGTCTAAACTCATTTCTCAACATAGCCATCTAATACAACATAATGAAACTGAGCCTAGCCCATAGATTGTGTCCAAAAGAGAAATACAAGAAAGAAACTAAAACAATAACTCCATCCTCGAAGCATGAGGACTCACCAAAGCTCGAGAAAATCATGAACTCAATTACTAGCCATGAGACTCGAAAATCTGTCTGTCGGACCCTACATTTGGGAAAAATATAGGCAAGAGTATACGTTAGTACAAGACAATGTACCAAGTATGATAGCCATGCATAAAACATTTAAAAAATGCTAAAGAGGGACATTTAATTTCATGACATGCGATTGACCAAGCTAAAACTTCTTATGAAAGAGTTATAAAACATGAGTCATAAATCATGGTCAATGTAAGCTAACTTCTTCTTTAAGTTCTTTGAACTCATATGTAATACTCCTTGATTAACCTTAGTTCATTATTACTTGTGGGGAAATAGCCTTAACCGATATTGAGACCATGTGAACTATAACATGGAATCCGGTGTCTACCCCACACCAAAAAGATGTGTCCTACTTGCCGAAGGTAGAACCTTGAACTTATAACTTAAGTGGATCCACTAGCTAATCAACCTATGTGGGCACATATTTATGGGACAAGGAGATTGCTACTAGAAATCCAGACTCTACTACGTGAGGACTTCCATCTCATGAGATTACTTTGGAAACCCGGACTCTACTATGTGAGAGTTTCCATCTCATATTCAATATCCACTCGGTGCTAAGCATAATTCCAACGGAATAGTCATTTCTTACTTGACTTCATTACTCATGAAAAGGTGCCCTTGGCATACCAATTCAAGCTAGTTTCATTAAGATAGCTCCTAGTCTTTGATTCAATTAGGTGAGAAAGCCTTTCAACCTAAGAATCCTTTCTATGTGATAAAACCTTTCACATCATGCTAATATGTGTTTTAGTGAGAATATCCTTTCACAACACAACATCATCTTTGGTACTTTACTCTCAAAGCACACTTAAAATATTTACATAGTTCTCATGAAAATATGCATAATTCCAAAATCACCTTTCAAGGTAAAAAACCCTCTTTCAATCATCAACATTTAGAAAACAAGGGTTACATATGGATTTCATCGTAAACTCATGCAATTCTCTCATTACATGCTTAATTTCACAAAACTCTTCCTTTAAGATAAAAATCCCACAACATATAGTTCATAACTTAAAAACATAGGGATCACATGGGTTCATAGGGGAAAACATCATAAAAAATAGGAATTCATCAATTCATGCTTAGGAGATCATAATCCAATTAATTAAATCAATAATGAAAAGAACCCATGCTAAATGAAGAAAACCCTAACTCAATTAGGGAATTCTACCATTTGAAATAGAGGAATTTAGGAACTCCATGGATGAAAGGAATCCATGGATGAAAACTATCATACCCTGACTCCAAATGCTAGCCCTCAATGGAGAAATTGGAACCTTAGCTTGAAACCCTAGGTGATTCCTTCTTCGTCTTCTTCTTCAAGTTTCTAAAGAGAGAATATTTGGGAGAGGAATTGTTTTTCTTTTGGGAATTTTGAAGAATGAAATAAATGGGCTGAATTTGGGGGTTAAAAGACTTAAATAGGGGCCCTAAACATAGGCAAAACGACATAGTATAGGAATTAATTAACTATGAAAAGTCTCAACTGCCCTTGAAAATAACTGATAGCAGTGACCCACGAGACCCCCACCGATTGACCATGGATAGACCTATGGTCCATCCACCACACTCGTGGATCCTTGTCAGACACTTTTCCTGGACCCACGACTCTTGGACCACGGACTGTGGACCCACATATCGTTCGTAGGTCCCACCGTGGTCCATGTCCTAGACCAATTTTGGGTAGCCAATCCACGGACCCTCCTACGGTCTGTGGTTCAACCCACGGGCCGTGGCTGGCCACGGTGGATGGCACCTGGTACTACTGAAATTTTCTAGGCTTCCCTCTATCGAGTTCGGGGTGTTACAGTATTCCATGTTATAGCTTACATGGTCTATGTCGGTTAATGGTAATTTTCCACAATAATGAACTAATGTTACTTTAAAAGTATCTCACAAATATTTTAAAGATGTTAAGCTTGCATTGACCATGATTATGTCTTATGTTTTCTAACCCTTTTATCTTATAATTTAGCTTGGTCATTGTATATCATGTAAAGTTCTTTTTAGCATGACTTCATAACTTTTATACATTGCTATCATACTTAGTACATTTCATGTACTAATGCATACTTGTGCCTACACTATCTCATAATGTAGGGTCTGATGCTCCAACCTCTCATACTCGTGGCTAGTTGATCTTTTAGGACTCAAGAATTTGTGAGTTCTCATACTTCGAGGATCGAGACACTTTTATTGCTTTCTTTATTTCAGTTTTCAAACTTTGTATGTGATGTATGGGTTACATCTCAATCAGTTCTATTGATGTATTATATAGCTTGTTGAGACTATGTTAGACTTCTGCTTTTGTCAAAACTCTTTTATGATATAAGACTGTTCTTTGAAATCTTCATATCTATTATCTTATATAATGTATGCTGAGTGGCTTGTGTAGGGCCTCTTGGGGTCTTATACGGTATGTTACAGCTAGGGTATACTTTGGGTCATGAAACATGTACTATTCTCGTATTTTATTTTCTATTTCTATATTCATAGCTTTTTCATTTACTGTATATAGTTGGTGAACAAATTGTGAGTGTAGACCGTGAAATTTTATTGATAAATCCAAATTATATTTTGGATTAATCCATAAATTCATGATATATTTATCAAGTCAAATTACTAGTTAACAAAGTTGAATTAATATTTAAGTCAAAATATATGACTCAAATAAAATCCAAATTATATTTGGGTCAGTCCATTAACTTGACAAGACGAGCCCAACTCATGCTCTTGAAGCCCAAGGTCCTCCAAAACTACTTGAAACCAAAATACCCCTAAAACCCAAGCTCACAACTATATAAAGGAGGTCCTAATAAGACCAAAAGGAGAAAAAGAGGAAGAAGAAGAAAAAGAAGAATACACACAGAAATACATAGAGAATCCTTGCTCTTAAGTGGTGATCTGTAAGTCTTCCACGTACAAAGAAGTTTTGCTCCAAATGTTGAGCCACAAGTACTTCATCAAATCAAGAACAATCGTGGAGAGAAGAATCAGGAAATCACATCTCTTTTCATAAAGATTTCATAAAGATTGTAATCTACGCATAAATTCAAATAAAAATACTATTGTTTGCT
Organism: Solanum etuberosum; assembly: GCA_029582245.1. Taxonomy (NCBI): domain Eukaryota; kingdom Viridiplantae; phylum Streptophyta; class Magnoliopsida; order Solanales; family Solanaceae; genus Solanum; species Solanum etuberosum. The sequence goes on along the minus strand of JAJONR010000484.1, from coordinate 16,057 downwards.
TGTTATTTACCTTTCATTTTTGATGTATTTCAAGAACAAAACTTTAGATGCATACAAATTGGCACTCCCAGTGGGACAATCTTTACCTCTCATCTTTTCTCTTCGAAATCAAACTTCAAGAACACTGAGATGGCTTCAAAGAAGATAAACTCAAAATTTGCACTTCAGCTGCATGGACTTGTTAGAGAGTGGTGGAGGACTTTTGTGAGGTCTAGGTTAGTTAGATCTCCTCCAGTAGAATGTGATATGTTTTCTAGACATTTCCAAGACCGCTTCATTCTTTGGAGTGTGAGGGAGGAGAGTCGACTGAGATTTGAGGACTTGAGACAGGGCAGTTTCTTTGTGACTGTGTATGAGACTCGTTTCTGTGAGCTTACTAGGCATGCTATGACTATTGTTCTGGATGAGGCAGAGAGAGTCCGGAGGTTTGTAATTGGGTTGAATTTCTCCGTCAGGTCGTATGTGTTGCGAGCAGCTAGAGAGGGGGCTTCTTTTCAGTCGATTGTAAGCACCACCAAAGAGGTGGAGTTGATGGTTTTAGAGAAGTTTTGAGATGACAGGATGGACTGTTCTTCTAGTAAATTTGCCTCATCTGGAGGCAAGGCTTCACATCAAGGTAGTGGCTCCTTTCAGCCCCACGGGTCGGTTCACGCATCTATGCCAGTAACGGAGAGTGAAAAGTCAGCCCGAGGATTTTATGGTTCTGGCTAAGGTGGACATGGTAGCTTATCTTGTTCACAGTAGCAGTTATCAATGCCGAGGTCTTGCTTTGGGTGTGGGGATCTAGGTCCTATGATTCGACAGTGTCCTCTACAGACTCACTCAGGGTCTCAACATACTTATTCAACTGCTCCAGTTAGAGATTCAATGACTCCGGCTAGGGGTCGAGGTAGAGGTCAGTCCGGTAGAGGTTGCAGGACTTCTGGTAGGGATGCTATAGCTCCGTAGGGTAAAGGTAGGGGTTGTACTTAGACTGCAGGTGGTCAAGAGGGCCAGTGTTATGCTTTTCTAGGGAGGCCTGAGGCTGAGACTTTTGATGCTTTGATCACAAGTATCATCCCAATTTTCCTTTGACCTACATTTGTATTGTTTTATCGGGGGTCTACTTTCTCATATGTTTTTACCTATTTATCTGTTGGGTTTGATATGATGTCTGATTGTATGTCGTTGCCTATTCATATTTCTACACCAGTAGGTGAATCCTTAGTGGTGGATCGAGTGTATTGATCATGTCTTGTTTCTTTGGTCGGGTATGATACTTGGGTAGAATTTATCATTCTAGGGACGGTAAACTTTGATTTTATTTTGGGTATGGATTGGTTCTCTTTGTATCATGCTATTCATGATTGTTGTGCTAAGACTGTGACCTTAGCAATGCCACGTGTCCCGAGAGTTGAGTGGATGGGTGCTAGTGGTTCCTACCCTAGCAAAGCTATCTTCTTCATTCAAGCTTAGATATCAGTTGATAGAGGGTGTTTTTCCTATATAGATTTCATTCGAGATACTAGTGTTAGGACACCTCCCATGGATTCTGTGCATGTGGTTAGAGAGTTTTTAGAGGTGTTTCCTACTAACCTTCCAGGTGTTCCTCCGGACAGGATATTGATTTTGCTATCGACTTAGAGCCAGGCACCAGGCCATCTCAATTCCTCCTTATCATATGGCTCCAACTGAGTTGAAAGAATTGAAGGATTAGTTACAAGATTTGTTGAGCAAGGGGTTCATTCACCATAGAGTTTCTCCGTGATGTACTCCTTTGTTGTTAGTGAGAAACAAGGATAGATCCATGAAGATGTGTATTGATTGCTGAAAATTGAACAAAGTGACAGTGAAGAACAAGTATTCTCTACATTGTATTGATGACTTTTTTTGATCCGCTTCAGGGTGCATCTCTGTTTTCTAAGATTGATTTGAGGTCTGGGTATTATCACCTGAAGATTAGGGCTTCAGATATCTCTAAGACAGCTTTTAGGACTCGTTATTGGCACTATGAGGTTCTGGTGATGTCGTTCGCTTGGACTAATTCCCTTGCAGTGTTTATGGAGTTGATGAATGGGGTGTTCCGACCTTATCTAGATTCCTTTGTGATAGTGTTCATTGATGACATCTTGGTATACTCAAAGACTAAGGAGGATCATGATAGGCACTTGAGGATTGTACTCCAATGATTGAGGGAAAAGAAGTTTTCTGCCAAATTCTCAAAGTGCGAGTTTTGGCTTGATTCTGTGAAATTTTTGGGACACATGGTGTCCAAGGAGGATATTTTGGTAGATCCAGCCCAGATTGAGGTAGTTAGAGGTTGGACCATACCCACATCAGCTACTGAGATTTAGAGTTTTGTAAGACTTGTAGGCTACTACAATCGATTTGTTCAGAGCTTCTCCACTATTGCATCTCCTTTGACCAGATTGACTTGACAGAGTATGAGCTTCCAGTGGTGTGATGAGTGTGAGGAGAGGTTTCAAAAGCTCAAGACCTTGTTGACGTCGGTTCCTATTTTAACCTTACCCAATAACGGTATGGACTTCACTATTTATTACGGTTCTTCCAGAGTTGGGTTAGGTGGTTTTCTGATGCAGAAAGGTAAGGTGATCACCTACGCTTCTAGACAGTTGACGACCCACGAGAAGAAATAGCATACCCATGATTTACAGTTGATAGTTGTAGTGTTTGTGCTTAAGCTAAGGCGACTTTATCTTTATGGGGTTCATTATGAGCTCTTCACGGATCATTGGAGTCTTCAGTACATCTTTAATCAAAGAGATCTGAAATTGATGCAGCACAGATGTCTTGAGCTACTGAAGGACTACGACATCACCATCTTGTATCAACTTAGAAAGGGAAATGTGGTGGCTGATGCTTTGAGCAGGAAGACTTCTAGCATGGGGACTGTTGCAACTATTAGTGTGGAGGAGAGACCTATGGCTAGAGATGTTTAGAGGTTATCCAACAGTGTTGTCTAATTTTAGATTTCTTAGGAGACGCATGGTTTGATTGCTTTCATTAAGGCTCGTTCTTCCTTAGTTGAGCATATTCGAGAGCACTAGTTTGATGAGAGAAGTTGTGTGTCATTGAGACAAAGTGTTGAGCGAGGAAGCCAAAGAGGTTGTGCTTGATTTTGATGGTGTCTTGAGGATTGGAGGTAGGACTTGTGTGCCCAAGACAAGCGAGTTGGTTAGATTGATTCTTGAGCAAGACCATTACTCTTGCTATTCTATTCATCTGGGAGCGGAAAGGATGTATCAGGACCTGAGCCAGCATTACTGGTGATGTGGAATGAATAGGGAAATTGTAGACTTTATTTCTAGGTGATTGACTTGCCAATAGGTCAAATGTGAGCACCATCAGGCTGGAGGTTTATCTCAGAGGATGTCTATTCGTACTTGGAATGGGAATGGATCACGATGGATTTTTTTTGTGGGTTTGCCTATCACAATGGGTGGCTATGACTCCATTTGGGTGGTTGTTGATAGGCTGACCAAGTCTACCCACTTCATCCTGGTTCAGGTGAAGTATACGACAAGGAAGTTAAGCGAACTTCATATTAGTCAGATTGTGCGACTACATGGAGTCCTAGTTTCTATTGTCTTTGATCGATGTTACTTGTTCACTTCACATTTCTGGAAGGCATTACAGCATAGCTTAGGTGCTCGGTTAGATATTAGTACAACTTTTCATCCTCAGATAGATGGTCAGTCCGATGGGACGATTCAAGTGTTAGAGGATATGCTCTGTGCTTGTGTGATTGATTTTGGTGCTAGATGGAATCAAAATTTTCCCTTAGTAGAGTTTTCCTATAACTATAGTTATCACTCCAATATTCAGATGGCTCTTTTTGATGTGTTGTATGGCAGACGGTGTAGATCTCGGTTGGTTTGATTCAGTTTAGATGGACTCTTTGGATATAGACTTACTTAGAGATGCTATAGAGCAGGTCCGTATGATTCAAGATAACTGTTGACAGCCCAGAGTCGACAGAAGAGCTATGCAGACTTGAGAGTCTGAGCCCTTGTGTTTATGGAGGGTGATCATAGTTGGCTTCGAGTGTCACCCATGAAGGGTGTGATGGGGTTTCCAAAAAAGGGCAAGCTTAGTCCTAGATTTATTGGACCTTTTGAGATTTTAAGCCGAGTGGGAGAGGTGGCCTATAAGTTTGCCTTTCCACCTAGCTTGTCAGTTGTTCATCCTGTGTTTCATATCTCTATGCTTCGAAAGTACGTGTCAGATGAGTCCCATGTACTTTCTCTTGATTTAGTTGAGTTGGGTCCAAACTTATCTTTGGAGGAGGAGTCTATATCCATTTTGGATAGGCAAGTCCAAAAGCTTAGCAACAAGGAAATTGCTTCAATGAAGGTGTAGTAGTAGCACCGTTCAGTCGCCAAGGAGACTTGAGACATACAGTCAGGTATGCGTTCTAGATATCCTCATCTCTTCAAGGCTCTAGGTACTTTATTTTGTTTTATGTTCGGGGATGAACTTGGGTTTTGGAGGTGGATAATGTAATGACTCGGTTGGTCATTTTTGGAAATTTACCATTTCCCCCTCCCGATATTGACCCCGAGTTGTTTCTAATTGAGTTTAAGAAGTTGGTTTCGAACTCTGAGTTTGAAGTTGAGAATCTGTGTAAGTTTTGAATTTGAAAGACTTAAGTTGCTTAAAAGTGGTTTTCAGAGTATTTTTGAGTTTTGAGTATTGGAATAGAATTTCGTCGATTCCCTTAGTTCTGGGTGTGGAAATTTATCTATATGAGATGCCAGTTTCAGATTTGGAGTCTTTTTTGAGAGTTTGAGGTCCTAAGTTGTGAAATTATAGATTTCTTTGGGTTGACTTTTGGTCAACATTTGGGGTTCGAATGCTTGGATTACAATTTCGAGAGTTCCGTTGGATTTAGGGGATGATTTTAGGTCTAGGTTAAGTCTTGGTTTAATTTTTAGAGGTCCCGAGCTTGTTTTAGCCTTTTTAGGTGTTGTGTTAGTTTCTTGTGGTTTCCATAGATGTCGGATAAAGGAGACCTAAGATTCATATTTTGACGGTTCATTGAGTCTGAAACATCGAGGATAATCGATTTTCATATATGGTTTGTATGTATGAAGTTCTAAATGAATCCCAAGGGTCCATTCGATGATTTGAAAGTTGGCTAAAAATTTTGGTGTCTGCTGACCCCGCTTTGGCGAAGGTCAGTCCGCTTAAGCGAACTTTCATGAAAGCGAATGGAGCTTCTCTTTTGTGAAGAGGTCTACTGAAGCGGAGTTTGCTTAAGCGAACCTGAGGCAACTTTTGCAAAGTCCGCTTTAGTGAACTATGTCCGCTTTTATGACATCTAGGAACCTTTTGACATTAAATTTCGAGGTTTTGACTATATTTCCCCATTTTCAGTCTTGGAAAACCCTTGGAGGCGATTTTTGAGAGGTTTTATGGGGTGAATCAATTGGGTAACCCCTTGTAACTCTAAAACTTCATTTCCATTAATTATTTATGGATTCTAACATCAAAATTTGGGATTTTGATTGGTAAATGAAAAGGCTTTTCAAGAACTCAAGTTCTAAACTAAACTGGGAATTTTGAATTGATTTTGATTCCTTTATCAAAATGGTTTTCACTAATGAGTTCTTAAGGTCTTAAATATCACTTACAAGTATTGGTTTTCAGATTCAAACTTCTTTTTGAAGTTGGGTTTTGAGTTGATTGACTCATATATCTATGTAATTTATGTGGGTATTGTCGTTTCCATAAATTTATTGTGAATACTTTATTGATATAGATTCTGTGGCTTTGGAAGTGATTTGGAAGGGAAAACTCAAGCTTCAAATTGATTGATTAAGGCAGGTGATCTCCTAAACCTTGTATTCTAGTAGAATTCATGTATTTCCTTGGTTGTTATATGATGGAAGTAATGTGAATGAGGTGCAGGGATAATTTCCCACTTGATAAATCTTAATCAATAAAACGGGGTTGAAATGAAAAGGCTATGTGATGATCATAATGGTTGTGAATTACCTTGTTGTAACTCTTATTGATTGATTGATGAAATGCTTTATAGCATGAAAGTAGACTTTAAATGTATGAATAGTTTTCTCTTCCGTGTGGTGTGATATTGCTTGTGTGCATTGATTTTTGATACTGTGATGCGACATGTGAGGGTTATGATGCCGATGTCATTTCTGGCAAGTGTTATGATGCCAAGGTTATTTCCTATAAGTGTTATGATGTCGAGGTCATTTCTGGTAAGTGTTATGACGCTGAGGTCATTTTTGGCAAGTGTTATAATGTCGAGGTCGTTTTCAGCAAGTTTTATGGTGCCGATGTCATTTCTTGCAAGTGCATGTGATGCCGAAGTAATTTCTGGCCACTGATATAAAACCGATGGGAAATGATTCCGACAAGGATCAATTATTGTGGTTTGACACATTTTGATGCTTATGATTGACCTACTTGTTAATTGTGATTGATGTGTGTGATACTTGTGAATAATCTACTTGATACTGGAGATTGACTTACTTGATTCGTGATGGTTATTGAATCGTGACTATTGAACCTTGTGAGCTGTGTACTGTAGAACTGTAAGGTTGGGCTAATTTTTGTGCAGGTTATAGTTTTAGGGTTCGGATGGGAAGAAAGGGATATTCGATTTCCAGCTAGTTGCTTTATTTATTAGGCTACTTGTTGGGTACCGTGTTGTGGGTACTCACCCCTTTTTTCTACACTTGTGTAGGTTGTGAGCCTGATTTTGTGTGATCGTCCTTCTTCTCGTACTTACTGAGGCTTGTCAAAGGATCATTGAGAGGTAGCTACTTGTCATCTTGGCGGACTCTCTTTTCCTTTATGTTAGGCTTTGTTCTATTTTAGAAACAAAGACATTGAGATTTGTATATATTTCTTAATTTCACACTTTATGTATTAGTGGATTGTACAAATTACAACCAGGTTTTGGGGTACTAATAGAATGAATAAGTTTTCCACTTTCAGTTTATTCTTGCTTTATCTTTCATTTTTTTCTTTTGTTTTGTTTGGTTGAGGATGACTTGTCTTGGTGGGAATATACAAGTGTCATCACGTCCATTTTTGGTTCGTGACAATTAGCATGTGAGTATTTATTAATGCTTAATGTAATGTTGATTTGATACGGGTTCAATTGTTTCTTCATGATTTCATGTATAATTTGAGGTTGCAAACTCCTATCGAGCTTAGATCTCTAGAATTGCTTGTGAAAGATGCCTAGAGTGGAAGAAATAGTTTATGACTGATTAATTTAATTCATTTGTTAGCCTTGGCTGCACAAAGTATAACTTAATTAAGGTTTTGGATTAGTTTTTTAATGTTGTCCGTGTCGGGGTTTGATAGAAATCACATGATATATGGTAGTTGATTGATAAATAGTTATTATAACTGTTAATCAAGTCTACCCATTGATAATCAACTATTTGTAGCAACAACATTTACCCACTATGTTTAAGTAGTATTCAATTATGCACACTCCTAAGATTTCTCTAATACTTGTGAAAACTCCCTGTTCCAAGCTTGCTATTAACATCTAGTTAATCACCTCTTAATTGATAATCAAAATTTATCTCATTTACTTTTAGGTATATATTTACTAGACACACAAAAGTCTAGTGTGTGAGATTATATCGTAGGAGAATTACTATCGACCATTCCCGATGGAATGACCCCAACTCCTCATTTGGTTTCATATTGCTAGTGACTGCCTACACATCAATTTGTATGGTGTTTATTCGAGTGTTATCACACCTCTACCTAATCACTTGCCTAAAGATGATATGGAGTGGCTACCTTGTGCTTGACCCCATACTTTGCTAAGAAAGTGCTAATCAACCTGTTGCAAAAATGTGAACCCCCATCGCTAATGATGGCCCTTGGAGTGCCAAGTCGATAGAAGATGTGTTTTTTTAGAAAACTAATGACACTCTTGCCATCGTTGTTTGGAAATGCAATGGCTTCCACCCATTCTGATACATAATTTACCGCTACCAAAAATAGGTATTCCCATATGAAATGATGAAGGGGCCCATCAAATCAATCCACAAGACATAAAAAAGGTCTACTTCGAGGATCAAATTGAGGGGTAGTTCATTATGACTTGATCTTTCCTTTTGCTTTTGAGTTTTGACATTGATCACATCTCTTTACCACATCATGAACATCTTGATATATTGTGGGCCAATAAAATCCACTTTGTAGCACTTTCACCGCTGTCTGCATTCCTCCATGGTGGCCCTCTACAGGCGAGAAGTGGTATGCCTCTAGAATAAGCATCATATTTATTTTGAAGATGCGTCTTCTTCTGATACCATCAACACATATTCTAAACAAATATGGTTCATCCCAAAAGAATTTCTGACTTCATGCAAGAATTGTTCTCTTTGGTGAGAATTAAAACCTTCTAGTATGACCTCGCTTTCTAGAAAATGTGCAAGATCCGCGAACCAATGAATCAAATCAGGAGAAGCAGCCAAAATTTCCTCATGGGAGAAGTAGTCTTTTATCTCCATACTCCCTTTTGATTCCCCTTCTCCTTCTAACCTTGAAGTATGGCAGCCACTTGGTTTTCATATCCCCTTCAATCTTCCACCTCAAAATCAAACTTTTGTAAGAGTAGTACCATCTAATCAACCTTAGATTAGCTTCCTTCTTTGTCATTAAATAGCGAAGGGTTGCATGATCAGTGTGTACAATTACTTTGGTTCCTAGAAAATATGATTGTAATTTTTTGAATGTGAAAACCACTTCTAACAACTCTTGTTTTTTGAATGTATATTTCATTTGAGCCACATTAAGAGCCTTACTTTCATAATAAATTGGATGAAACATTTTATATTTTCACTACCAAAGAACTGCTCCCAAAGAAACCCCACTTGTATCGCACATCAACTCAAAAGGATTTGACCAATCAGTTGCTATTATTATCAGGGGATGAAGTGAGTTTGTCTTTGATACAAGTATAAGCCTCCATACACAATGCATCAACTATGAAGATGGCTTCTTTCTCTAGCAACTGTAACAAACAAAGTTCAATTTTAGAAAAATTAATGATGAACCTACGATAAAACACTGCATGTCCAACAATATCCTAAACTATGTCCCATTTTTCAAGTCATGTCAATTCAAGTTTTGAGGTTTAATGAGTTGGTATTTCACTGTATCATTCGACTCAAATTCATGAATTATTACCATGTTTTATACTAATGAGAGAGATTTTAGGCCCTACTTCTCTTGTATGTAGGAATTCTATCAAAAAATCAAGTTTGATAGATTTGAAGCTTTAAAATATAGAAGCACACTTGCGAAAAAAATGGCATCCAATAGAAAATGATAGGCGTTTCACCGGCTAAACACCGGCTTGAATGAGGTAGAGCTACCTCAGTACCGTGGCGGTAATTAGTATGGTGCAATGCTCGATCGGTGATTCACAGATCCTAGCATATATGCTTCTAAAAATAGTGAAGGTCGAAGCGAGGATGAGACTATTGCTCTACAACTTTGGATCGGTGTTCCGCTGGTCTAGTAGAAGTCCCAAGACGGAAGATGAAGAGCAAGATGCAATTATGTGAATTAGTTCCTCTTTTGGAAAGTTCCAAAGTCACAATGGAGATTTGTGTAATTATATACCTTTATCTTCTTTTCAATTAGGGATAGGAGGAGACACTTTTTTTTGGTAGAAAAGTATTCAAAGAGTATAGTGAAGAACTTCTTAGCTTGTAGAGGAAGAAACCTCATATTTGTGTTACTCTAAGCTTAGATTTTAGATTTTATTAATCAAATTAGCTTTGAGTGGAGATTTTCTACATGTGTATTGTCTCTATTTCTTCTTTTATAAGTAGCTAAATCCTTAGCTAGGGGTGTGTATGCTTAATAGGGGTGTAAAACCTTAAATGAGTATTGATTAATCAATTCTAAAATTTATTGTGTGACATGGACCTATTGTTATCTTGAAGTTTTAATCCAAAATTAAGTAACTGCTAACGTTGATTGAGCTCTTTAATATCATTTTGGCTTGAAAAAATAAAATGGAGTTTGGTAAGACTCAATAATGAGAACTTGTTGAAATTTACTTCATGGGTTTGAGCTAGGATGGGATAATCAGAGTAATTTCTCATTTAATGATATGAACAAGGGATAGTCTATCTACTCAAGTAATGTTTGGTGTCTTATTGGAAAGGACCTTGGTGGTCGAGATAATCCAAGGGGCATATGATTGATAGTTCGAGAGAATATTGAATGTAGGCTAGGCCAAGTTCTATCCATGTATCAATCAATTTTGTTGTGATTAATCCTTCGCACGATAATCTATTACCACATTAAGATTATTTATGGTTATTTTCTAATATCTGAATATTAGAAATTTTGTATCGTCACATATATTAAGAACTTGAAAGATTGTAAAATTCTTACTCTTTGGTGAATTTTATTTTCTACATATTTTCAATTATAATATTTGTTCTTTGATATAATTGAATTATCAATATTGAATGATTTTTCATAGATTAGTCTATTATCATTTTTTCTATTGTTTGGTACATGTGTATTCAATGTATAAGATACTCATTTTGATGATCTATTATTCATGCTTTAGCCAGTAGCAACTAGTTTTCCATGCTCTTCTATGTCATTGTCCATAAATACCCATAAATATGTCATAATAAATTTATCATGTGAAATATATTAACCCCTCATGAAACCATGTAATCCCCATGTTTTCAAGTTATGAAACATATGATGTGGGATTTTGAGTATAAAGCAAGAGTTTTATAAAATAAAGCATATATTGACAGCTATACATGTATTTATGATGAAATCCATATCTATCCCATATTTTCTAAGTATTGATTGTTGAAAGTGGGTTTTGAACCTCAAAAAGTAAACTATGGACTTATGCATTTTCTTATGAAATCTATGTAAATGTTTTAAGGGTGCTTTGAGAGTAAAGTATCAATGATGAGGTTACATTGTGAAAGGATATTCTCATAAACACATAACTAGCATGATGTGGAAGGTTTTCTCACATAGAAAGGATTCTTAGGTTGAAAGGCTTTCTCACTTAATTGAATCAAAGAGTAAGAGTTATCCTAATGAACTAGCTTGGATTTGTTGTCCAAGGGCACCTTTCCATGAATATGAATTCAAGTAAGAAATGACTATTCTGTGGGAGTTATGCTTAGCATCGAGTGGATATTGATGATGAGATGGAAGCTCTCCTGTAGTAGAGGCTGAGTTTCTAGAAGCAATCTCATGAGATGGAAGCTCCCCTGTTAGTAGAGGCTGGGTTTCGATTAGTAATCTCCTTATCCTTTAACTATGTGCCCCCATATGTTGATTAGCTAGTGGATCCACTTAAGCTAGAAGTTCATGGTCCTTACCTTGGCAAGTAGGACAAACCTTTTCGGTGTGGGAGATACCAGGGGATTATGTTATAGCTCACATGGTCTCTATGTCAGTTAAGGCTAATTCGCCACATTAATAATGAATTAAGGTTACTTCAAGAAGTATCGCATATGAGTTCAAAGGTCTTAAAGATTAAGTTAGCTTGCATTGACCGTGATTTTATGACTTATGTTTTATAACTCTTTTATATCATGTTTTAGCTTGGTCAATTGCCTGTCATGAAATGAAATGTCCATTTTAGCATGTTTTTAAATGTTTTATGCATGGCTATCATACTTGGTACATTGTTTAGTACTAACACATATACTTTCCTAGATTTTTCCCAAATGTAGGGTCCGACAGTCAGGGTCATCAGTTTTGTGGCTAGAGGTTGACTTGAGATATTTCTGAGCTTTGGTGAGTCTTCATGCTTCAAGGACGGAGTTTATTTTTTTCACTTTCTTTCATGTATTTATCTTTTGGACATGATGTATGGGCTAGGCCCGATTTCATTCTATTGTATTAGATGGCTATGATGAGACAGGTGTATTAGACTTCCGCTTTACTTTTATATAATGTTTTGGACTTGGACTATTGTTTTACCCTTATTGTTCTATTTCTTATGTTATGAGATCTAAGTGGCTTGTATGGAGTCCTTCGGGGTTTTATACACCATGTTACATCTAGGGGGTACCCCAGGATCGTGACAACACATGAAACTTGAAGGCCTGGACTATAACTGAAAAGGTGAAAGGATGATGAAAAAGAAAAGTCTCTGACTCGCTGATTAGTTCGGTGAGCCCGACTAACTTTGTCAAGTAGTCTATGTAGTGAAGTTTTTGCCTAATTTTGAAAACGTATATATATAGATATATATTAATCTTTTTCAGAGAGAAAATGATCTTAAGTTGTTCTGAATATTTTGTATATTTCTAAAGCTATTGGAGATCTTTTATCTAGTAGTTAGGAATTTTTGGTTTTGGTTCTGATTTGGATTGGATTGGATTGAATTGAGGATTCGAGCATTTTTGCTTTGATGGAGAGCAATATTTTTGGTAAAACTTTTTAATTTTTCATAATGATCAGCTAAAACTCCATAATCTTAGGAGGGTTCTTATGTAATTGAATGTTTAATTAGCATGTGGATATTTGTTAATGCTTAATTTAATGTAGATTTGTTATGGGTTCAATTGTTTCTTCATGTTTTCATTTGTGAATTGAGGTTGCAAACTCATTTCTATCTTAAGATCTCTATAATTTCTTGTGAGAGATGCCTCGAGTTGAAGAAATAGCTGATAATTGATTTATTTATCTTTTTTGTTAGACTTAGCTTGACAAAGTCGACTGAATTAAGGTTTTGGATTAGCCTTTAATGTGATACATGTAGGGGTTTTATAGAACTCGCATCATATATGATACTTGATTGATAAATAGCTATTGTAACTATTAATCTAGCCTACCCATTGACAAACAACTATTTTTAGCAATAGCAATTACCCATTATGCGGAATTTCAATTATGCACACTCCTAAGGTTCCCCTATTACTCATTGAATATACTTTTCCTATGCTTGCGTTAACAACTTTTTAAAAAACTCTTTATTGATAATCTAAATTTCTTGAATTTAATTTTATGTCGAAATCAATTAACCAAACATACAAAACTTTAGTACGTGAGTTAACTTCATAAGTTGAATTCTTGCTTATTACCATTCCTTATAGGATTTTACCACAACTCCTTGTTGGCTTTTATATTGCTAGAAATAACCTACACATTTGAGCATTATAAAATATGATGTCATTGGTAGGGAATGGTGCATAGGTATTATCTTATTGAAGTAGCTTAGGGAACTATTATTTTGTTGTTGAGTACTCTTACCTCGTTTGCTCTATTGCTAATTTTATAGGTTGCAACATGATTTTCATTGGAGCGATGCTTCTAGCAACAAGTGATATATGGATAATGACGGTCAAATGGAAGATGTTGGTCATGCAGGTGCTATCCATTTACCCCTAACTGAGGGGAATGCTATCTCCCAAATCATAGGAACGATGCTACATTTTCTCCAGATTAAAGTATTATATGAAGGACTAGCCTATGAGGGCCCACATGAGCACATCCAAAAATTCATTAATGTTTGTGGTCCCTTGAAATTCAAGAATATCTCTCAAGAATCCATTTGTCTGAGGTTGTTCCCATTCTCTTATACAAGTGAGGCCACTACATGTCTTGGGGAGTTGTCTAAATATTATATCACCTCATGGGAAGAGTTAACTGAGGATTTCTTTCAGAGGTTCTTCGTGTCATCGAAGATGTTGAAACTTTGGGATGAGAACAATAATAATCGTCGGATTGATGGAGAGCCACTTCAAGAAACATGGCTGTGTTTTCAAAAGAAACTCCTTAAATGTCCCACTCATGGTCCCGATAATAGTCTTTTTCAAATCTTCTATAGGTTTCTTAATGCGGTCAACAAAGGTGAGCTGATCAGCTTCTTACTGGTGGAATTATGCGTCAGCCTTTTTGGTTGCCTCTGTGTTTTATCAAATGGATAAGATAAAGCTTGCTTCGAACATGAGAGAGGATGAGGTGACTTTGACATCATCTACCATTTCTAAAGATTAAAGGTTGAAGGACTAAGAGCGGCATAAGAACATGATAAAAATGATGGGTCAAATGGGCCTTTTGACAAAATATGTCATGGGAGGCGGTACTAAGAGTGTGAATGTTGTAGGTGCAACTGGTCGGTATCCCTGTGATGAAAAGTTTGAAACAATGTATAATGAAGAAGTTCAATTGTTAATAAATCGAATAGGGGGTTCTCGTCCGAGCTATCTAAGGCCAGGAGGGAGTGAAGGTTAGAACAAGGATCGTAATGGGAGTTGCAGAGATAAGGATAAAGGTTTGTGTGATAGAGTAAATAGCTAGAAAAAATTTGATGGGGAGAGAGACAAGTATGTTCCTCCCCATGATAGACCCAAACAAAAAGAACCAAATACCGACCCTAAAAGTTTTTCGTATCTAGGAAATTCTAGATCGCATCCACAAAAAAGTGGAATGGTCCGAGAAAATCCTTAAGAAATGAAGATCGACTTCTCCTCTCTAACATAGATGGCTACTTCTCATGTCATCTCCATCAAAGAACTCAAAACACAAATGGGGAAAATTTCAGCCTAATTGAATTAGAGACCGAAAGGTGGACTTCCTAGTGATACCATGGCCTATCGAAAGAACTATGCTCTATGTGTGTACATTGTAACTAGAAGTGGCAAGAAGGTTGGGAGTGATGCAGTTTAAAATTATATGGTGAGTGACAATGTGGGCTAACCTAAAGAACCCAATGATGAAGAACTACCATGGAGGTTGAATATTATACTCCTAGAGTGGTTGCAAATGATGCTAGTGATGTCAATCCCGAGAGTGATTGTACTGTAAAAGTGAGGGATGTTGCTACTCCGTCGAATAATGTGAAAATGCCAATCATAGTGACCACTCCTTTTCCTCAAAGGATTAAGAAAAAAGAAGGTGATAAAAAGTTCAAAAACTTTTTATCAATGATTGAAAGCCTTTCGATGAATATTCCTTTGGTTGATGTGTTAGTAGATATGACCAGATATGCCAAGTTAATGAAAGAATTGGTAACCAAGAAGAGGATTATTGTAACTCCCGGAGCTACCCCCAGGATGCGGAAATGGGACCTAGGATCACGAGTGACCCCAAGCTAACCCTGATGGCATAACATAAGCATACTAAATAAACTGAATTAGGAAAGTACTGTGCGGAAGCTAAAACATGGTGTACACTGAAATGATGGGAAATACCCATAAACTATCTGAATATAGAAAATCTGAGAATTTAACAACATCTGAAAAGTCAAACGCAAATGCTAAAGCGGAATCTAACTATGTCTGAAATAAACCTCTAACTGACTAGAAGTGCTGGGACATGCCCCAGCTAAATCTAGAAAAACTGAAACTAAAGACTAAAATCGAAAGGAAACATGTATGTCGTCCTCGGAGAATGAGGACTCACCACTAATACTGCTGAGCTGAAGATCAGGAATCGATCTATGCGTGATCTGGAAGCTGAGAACCTGGACCTACATCACGAGAAAATGTAGCGCAGAGTATGCGTCAGTACTTGAAAGGTACTGAGCACGCAGGATAGAGTAAAGATGAACAATATAAACATAACTGAACAAAGCATATAACTAAGTAATTATATAAGATAAGCATGATACTATAATGGAAATACTGAACATGAACTAACTAAATGCAATGACCAAGTTTATAACATGGTGATACTGAAATCTGTCTGTAACTGATAACATGGTCAATGCAATAGAATCTGACTGTGAGGTAGCTATTAATAACCGACATAAAACCACATGAGCTAAATGTGGAGTCTGATGTATACGCCCCATCGAGAAGACCCAATATACCCTGCCAGAGGTATAGAGGCATGACTGGCATGATCACTAAAATGATGCCCACAGAGGGGACTTACATCCTACGGGGAAGTTAGTTCTGGGACTATTCAGGTACGCTGAACCCTAGTACAACTCGGTATTAAGTCTACTCCCAACTGATTATGTAAATAACACATTATGACTGAATTTCTGTAATACTGGATAGCTCAAAATACTGACATGCAAAATCTGAGAATGCAACATTAATGT
>JAJONR010000483.1:0-161511 GCA_029582245.1 Solanum etuberosum | reverse complement strand
ATCAGGTAAGGAAATCAAAATTTAGATAAGCATGCTAACCCACTACTGAATCTAAATATACAAACAAATTATCAACTAACAACCTAACCAAGCCCCCATAAGCTCGGCAGGTAAAAACAACACACCACCTACCTAGGCCCCCATAAGCCCAGAAGGTGCCAAATAAACCTACGTACCCCTATCAGTAGCCCCTTGTCTTTGTAAGAAATCACATAGCCCTTTTTGGCAACGATATAGCCCCGTAGGCAGCGCATAGCCCTCTCAGGCAACATCATAGCTCTGTGGGCTGCACATAGCCCTATTTTGCATCAACATAGCCCCGTAGGCAACACATAACACTCTTAGGCAGTAACATAGTCCTCTTAGACAACATCATAGCCCTCGTAGGCAACAACATGGTCCTGTAGGCAGCACATATCCTTATTAGGCGTCAATATAGCCCTGTAGGCAGAACATAGCCCTTCTAGGCATAGGTCACATTTCTGCAGCTAACCACAATAGCCCCAAGGGCAACAATAACAATCAAATAGGCTAAAAGTGAGCAATTTAGCTATAAGCAACCTATACGAGTAGCCTCTTAGTCGTGTCCGACATACGGACGCTACTAACTGAATAAGAATCCCGACAAGGGAGGATTCTATCCACTCAGGAAGCCAACAATCAACACTAACGGCTACAAGTATAACAACGATAACAACCCAATTACATTGCTCCTAAGCTTTAAGGAAACATGCTGTAAGAAGGGAATAGCCTTAACATATCTTTTTCGCTGAATTCACGTGGCCTAACGACTTTTACTCACAGCCCCCCTCGCTACTACAACAAGGCAGTACCATAATCAACCCACGAAAATAGAAGATACCATGATAATCTGATAAAAGATATGTATTTTCAGCGCAAATTGCTATTTACGGCTTATCAAAACCAGAGTCGATGAAAGAAGGGTCTTGCCTTGATCTTAAGTTCGTAATACACCTCAAAACCTTAAATTATGTCCAAACCCTTGCTGTCCCAACACCAAAGTATGATATGCTATGAAATCGATAAAACAAATTATACCATGATGACGAGCTCAACGTGTGGAACAACTTTCTTCAAGGACTTAAGTCGAGAAAATATATAATTTGGTTGATCCTAGAAGTGGATTTTCTAAATTTTCTGGTTATTTACTGGAAAAAATGAAGAAAAGTCGAAGAAGAAGATATATAAAGAGTTCCACCGACCTAGGGGACCCACCTCATGTGCCTGCTGGTGCAGTCTCACGAAAACGTAAATATCTCTCTATTCTGAAGTCGTATGAACGAATGGTTCGATGCGTTGGAAACTAGACTCGTAGACCTTCAATTTTTTGTGTTGTCGGCCCCATAACTCATTATAGATTGGGAGAAAACTTCCGAGACATTTGACCTAAATTTCAGAGAAATATTTTAAAAGGAACCTACGATAACTTTCGCCAACTTTTATTTTGCAACTTACCTAACTTAAAAAATTGAGATACAGCCCTTGAAAACTTAAAATATGACATACGACATCATTCTTAATTCATTACTCACCCTCTATGTTTTTCCAAGAAGGTACGAGTTAAATTAGAGTTTCGAAAAGTCGGGGTATTACACGACCAATCTGGGCTAATGATCATCGGTGTGGAAATTAATTTCTCTTTCAAACACTTAAAGGCTGTCATACATGCCTCATAAAAGTCAAATTTTGCCTCCTTCTCCAACAGCTTGCACAATGGGAGTGCAAATTTTAAGATGTCTTTGATGAATCTTCGGTAGAACCCGGCATGCCCCAAGAAACTACGAATACGTTTTACCGAGATTGGTGGTGGTAGCTTTTCAATCACTTCAATCTTTTCTTTGTCAACCTCTTGCCCTTTTTGCGATACTTTGTACCCCAAAACTATTCCTTCTCTAACCATGAAGTGACATTTCTCCCAATTTAGGACTAGATTGGTTTCCACACATATTTGTAGAGCTTTCCCAATGTGAGCCATAACTTCAGTCACAGAGCTAGGCCGGACCCAATTCTTAACTGCTTCAATATTTTGGGGATCTACCATTACCCCTTCCCTTGAAACAACGTGACCTAAAAAGGCAACTGAAGTCAACCAGAGCTCACACTTAGAAAATTTAGCATAAAACTTTTGTCTCCAAAGAACACCCAGACAATACGAAGATGGTCGGCATGATTTTCCTTACTTCTTAAATAAACCAAAATGTCATCAATAAACACAATAAAAAACAAATCCAGAAATGGCTTGAACACACCATTCATCAGACTCATGAAAGCTGCAGGCGCATTAGTCAACCCAAACGACATCACTAAAAATTCATAGTGTCCATAGCGGGTCCTGAATACCATTTTTGGTACATCCTCAGGCCTAATCTTTAACTGATGGTAACCAGACCTTAGACCAATCTTAGAGAAAACTGATGCACCCTGCAACTGGTCAAAAAGATCATCTATTCTAGGCATGGGATACTTATTTCGAATGGTGACCCTATTCAACTGTTGGTAGTCTATACACATCCTCATACTACTATTCTTTTTCTTAACAAACCGGGGAAGCACTAGGATTAATTGATATATATGACCTTAGTGGGCTTAGGCTTGTACACCGCTGCCCCACCAGTTTCCTAGCCCAAATTATGTATATATATGACCTTAGTGGGCTTAGGCTTGTACACCGCTTCCCACTCTAATTTTTCCCTACACGGGATCTCTAGAGTCACAGACTTAGTATTACAATTAAGCATAACATAATAGGGGGACAACCAAGTCATGCCTAAGATTATATCAAAGTCAGTCATATCCAAAATAACCAAATCAGCCCAAGTCTGAAAACAAATAAACAAGATAGGACAAGCACGATAGACATGGGTGACTATGAAAGACTCTCATACTGGGGTAGAAACATGGATTGGGTCATCAAGTAAATCACAAATCATATCAAATCCCAAGACAAACTGAACTGACGCATACGAATAGGTAGAACCCGAATCAAAAGAAACAGTAGCCATTCGGACACATACAAAAATAGTACCTGTGATCACTGCGTCAGAAGATTCTTCCTCACTCTTTCCCGGAAAGGCATAACACTGAGCCCCCGTCATCTTAACGGGTGACCTCCTAGCCTGGTTGCATTGTTCCTCTACCTACATTACCATTTCCCCGGCCTCCACGGCCTCACTGATTTCCTCCTCGTCCACCTTGGGTGATGCCCTCTACCATTATTACCATTGCCCGTAGGTACCACTGCTCTAGTCTGCTACTGTGTGGGGTTAAATATGCGCGGGTGGGGATAATCTCTCCTCATATGCCCAGGTTCCCCACAATTAAAACAAGTGCGATCAAAAGAAAATGATTCTAACAGCCACAAGACCTGGACCAAAGGTCCATCTAGATCAAACTTGACGTTTAGGAGGTAATAAAACCTTCAGGATTATATTGCAAGGATGTTTAATTGAAGTGTTTACCAATTACAATAGTTTAAAATTTACAAGCTCCAAAATAGGGAAACTTGCATAAAACAAATGAATGACCAGGTGACTGAGCTATCAACCCAAACAAGTCATAAATTACTAGGGTCTGAATAGAAAATCTCTAAATACCAAAAATATTGAAAAATAGAGATAATGACCTAGAGGGTCAATACATTTTCTTTCATTAATTCACAAATATATTTTTCATTTTCATCAATAAGGTTCCCCATCCATAAATTGTCCCATCCAACAACTAGGCTTATTTTACCACATTTACAACTCTTGCATTTTGACACAAATCTTTGCTAGCAGAATTGGGGATGGTAAATCTTTAAGATAGATCAAGTTTGTAGTCTCTCGTCACATAAATCAGAATGTGCTAAAATTAGGAACCAAGAATTTGTATTGAAAATGCTATAAAATCAAACTGTAAAATCATTCACTAAAAGAGTTATAGGCTTTTATTATCATTTGATTTTTTTTATCTTCATCGTATTTTTCCAACACAGTAAGGATTCTTTTTTGTAGATTTGCACATCTACTTTTGATTATATGTATACCGGATTACATGGAAATCCCTAACCTTGTGAGCAGGGGCTCTTTTGTTTCCAACAGAATAAACAAAGTTGAATGGTCAGGTTCACAAACATAAATCTTATGAAACTTAAACATACTTCATTAATTTCATTTATGTGGTGTTATTCTATTGAACATAGACTTAATAACAAAAATACTTATTAAAGATGTCATCCAATATAACGAAGAAACCTTTTAAAAATTCTTTTGCTCATATTGAAATATACAAATATATCATTTTTGCACTAACATACTAACAAGAAAGAATTGAATTGCATATGAAATGAAATAGAGGAGTAGACATAGAGATCTTTAATTTGTGTCTACCTTTTTGACGTGGTGCCTATTTCATAAATGTGTTAGCCCTTTCATTCTCTTCCTCTACGTCATAATCTTCTTATTTTTCTTTTTCCGATACTACTTCACATACACCGTCTTCTTATGATATCCTGATCCACTTGTTCTTCTACCCTGTAATTAGCATCACTATAATCAAAAGATGAACTATAATTGTTATCATTAGCCAAATTTTTCCATTTAACTCTATGCTCTTTTTTGTTCATTTTTTCTTCCTCCTCCTCCACAATCAATTTTAAACCTTCAACTCCTTTCTTTACACATTTAGTTATTTCTAGTAATTTTAAGTGTACGGTTCTATAATCATCGTAATAAAAAATCAAGAAGTCTCCAAACTCTAGAGTATTTTCCTCAATGAATTTCTCTCCTCTGACATCAATATTGAAAATAAAAATATCTTCATATTTTGTTCACTCCTATAGGTCACATATTGCGTAAGCCATCCCTAAGGGAAACCTCTCTAGGTATCTTTCCACTCTTGTAATTTGTATAACCTATGGGGCTTTTTGTGAAGAATAAAAAAAGAAAAAAAGTTTCATTTTTGAATAAAATGTTGAACAAACTAAGTTTCTTTTAATTAGAATGACCATATCATAAAATAAGCCAACTGTAGATGGAATAATATTTAAAATAAACTTAAAATATGAGACTTTTGGTGTTAGAATTAAAGAATATAACTACTTCAAAAACTAAAAAGTAATATTTGAGGCGTTCACATAGTTTACTGCAAAATTACTTTCTTAAAAACTAGTAATATGGTCATTTGGAAATGACGTATGTAATTTATGACATCGACTCATTCAATTCTATATAATACTCATATAAAATAAGGAAATTTAGCATATATAATACTAGTATAAAATTAACTTGAAACACACAGAGGTTTTACAAATCTTAATCTCATCAAGGAATTTCCCATCCCATATCCCATTCCCGCATCTCTAAAATGAAAGAAAATAAAGAAAACTTTTTGGGAATCAAATACAAGGAGGGGATAAATAAACTTACCAACCATTGTACATTGTATTCACGGGTTAAAACCTTGAAGAGTCTGTTTTCCATGTTCTCTTTTATCGTCAAACTTTTATGAACATAAATCTTCAAGATTTGTATGAGAATTGAAGAATTTGCTGCGGCAACCTAACCCTACGATCTTCTTTAAGAAAAGAGAAGAACTTGCGGCGGCACCTTAACCCTAGAAGTTTCTTTAATAGAACAAAAGAATTTACGGAGGTACCTTAATATTAAAAGGATCAATAATATTTTAAAAGAATATAAAGCGGAGAATATTATAAATATCCTAAAGGAATATTTTTAACAATAGTAATAATAATAGTAATGTGTTGTTAGTGGCTGTCACGGCCAAAAAAAAGGCGTGATTGCACTCATCTTTTTCCACCAAGAAAAGTCAGTCTAAAACCATTCACGACCCAAAACCAGGCCATGATGACATCCACTACAACCCAACGAGTGGACAAGACGAAACCCAAAAACAATATGCGGAATAAGCAACTTATGTAATAACATTAGTAATATGCGGAAGTCAAGGATAATAAATAGGAAAAAGGGCCATGTCATATATCTGTAGTATGATACAAACCGTACAAAATAGGCCCAATATATATGCAAATAGCACGATGAAACTAAAAAAGAGATTGATACAAGCAAATAAAACTAACACCACCATCAAGCAGGTCAACAACTAAACACTCACCCCAAATATTCACACAGCCAGTCAATCACACGAATCAATGCAGTGCATATGTGGCTAATCCAAGATTAATGCAAAAAGATCCTGAGTTGTCTCACTTGCTATCCCGTGGACCCCCGAGGATACTACATAACCCCACCAGAGCTTATCAAAAGTAAACGAAACCCGAAATTCAGTGTGCGGGCTGCGAGAGCTTATCAAAATTAACCTTATAAGGCGAAAATAGTATATTTTCCCTCCAAACCAAATTTTCATCAGTAAAATCAGTTTTAAAATACCAGTAGTCCTGCTCCCAAGGAGCTAAAGGTCATCAGAAAGCGTAGTCATACCGAAATACAATCATGTAATTATCACAAGTCAACTTATATGACATACAAATGGGTAGAGTGCATGTCACACCACAAGAACACTAACTGAGAATTCTTACTCCCAAGCTCACGGCCTTAGGTCCAACAGTCCAATAATTTACCAAGATATAATAAAAACAACAAAACCAATAAAAGTTAATCAAAGCACACAACAATGTAAGATTTCACGCCACCAAGAAGAAAAGTCTAAGGATACTTATAAAACAAGCACGGTGAACAAACTAAACTAAGGCTTTACCAGCTAAAATTACGCTAAACAATCCAACATATGGCCATAATCAATTAAGCATCAAAAGCATATGATAAAACCTAATGTCACGACCCAAGGGTACCCACTAGATGCAACAAGGCAAATAGAACCCCGAAAGGCACCACGTAAGCCACTTAGCATATCATAACATAAGCATAGAATAATAAAGAGAAGAAAACACATTTCAAGTCCAAAATTTTCATAAAGGAAAGCGGAAGTCTAGACTTGTCTCATTATAGTAATCTATTACAATAGTTCAAATGAAAAGGGACACAACCCATACAACATAGTCCGAGAATGAAATACTAAAAATGAAACTACAAGTGACACATCCGTCCTCGAATCATGAGTCCGAGAATGAAATACTAAAAATGAAACTACAAGTGACACATGCGTCCTCGAATCATGAGGACTTACCACAACTAGGAGAATAGTCGAATCCAATCTTTAACCAAATGATGACCACCTTAAGAACCAGACCCTACACTTGGGAAAAGTATAGGAAAATATGGGTTAGTACAAAAATGCACTAAATATGATAGTCATGCATAAAAATATTGAAAACATGCTAAAAGAGATATTTTAGTTGAATGCATGCAATTTACTAAGATAGAACATCATTTTGAAGATAGTGGAAAAGCATAACCCATAAGCATAATCAACTCATAGATCATCATATCATAAGAGGAACATCTCATAAATACCCTCAAAGCATACTTGTGCAATGCATGGATAAGATCCCATAATCACACCCATTCTAAGTAAAGCTTCTTGAGTTGCTATAGTTCATAATTCATATTCTTGTTCATACTATTTTCATAATGGGGAATAAGCCTTAACTGACATAGACCTTGTGAGCTTACCATGGAAACTAGTGTCTACCCCACATCGAAAAGGGGTTGTCCTACTTGCCTAAGGTAGAACCATACTCTTAGCTTAGGTGGATCCACTAGCTAAATACCTATGAGGGCACATAGTTTATGGGATAAGGAGATTGCTACTAGAAACCTGGACTCAACTAAGGTAGAAGGTTTCCATCTCATGAGATACATACTTTGGGAACCCGGACTCAACTAAGGTAGAACGAACTCATTTGGAAAGCGGGACTCAACTAGCGTAAAAGCTTCCATTTCATATTCATATCCACTCGGTGCTAAGCATTAATTCCCATGTATTACATATTAAGTCTTGACATAAGTTCATATTAATGAAAGAATGTCTTGACACTCAATCCAACATAATTCGTACGATAGCTCATAGATTCAATAGGTGAGAATAGTCTTTCAACCTTAGAATCATCATATTGTGAGAAAACCTTTCACATCATATCATAATCGTACATAAGTGTGTATATGATGATAACCATTCACCAACACAACAACTAGATCATAATCATAATCACTTTACTCTCAATGTGTTCTTTAAGCATATACATAATTCTCATACGTTGCCCTTCAGCGACCATAGATCATATTCAATCAATGCATCTAGAATTACTATATTAGACATGGATATAATCATAATTCAAGTAACCCAATCACTACATGCATAATCTCATAACATTCTTCTATAATCAATAAACCCACATCACAAGATCATAATTGAGTAATATGGGGGTTTCATGGGTTCTTGGGGATTTCAACATAAAACCAAAAATAAATCATCAATTCAATCATAATATAAAGTAATTAATTCATTAGAATCTCTTTTGAAAGGAACCCATGACATGGAGACAAACCCTAACTTTTGGGGAATTTCTATCTTTGAAATTGGGATTTTAAAGGGACTCCATGGATGAAGGACTACCATACCTTAGCAATGGAATCCAATGAAATTGAGTAGAAAACCCTGCTCCTTGAACCCTATCTCCAACTTCCTTCTTCTTCTTCTTCCTTGAAGTTCTAGAGAGAGAATTTTTGGACAGGAGATGAACTTGGGGAAATATTTGGGTGTTTGCAAAATATGACTTAGTTTAGTTGAATTTGACTTAAAAATTACTTATATAATGACCCTAAACTTACCCAAAATGACTTCACTTTGATTGGACTTAAACTGGAATTTCCCAAAACACCCCTCACTTAAAGTGAGCTTCCAAGAACCACGTGGGGCTCCACGAGCCGTGGTGCCCATCATGGATTTGAGGCAGTGGCTAGGCATTCATGCCTTTTTAGCCCAGACGCCCAAGGCAACCTCACGAGGGGCTCCGCGAGCCGTGGAGCAAGCCACGAGTCGTGGTCCCTCTCGTGGGCCTCGAGGCAGTGGCATTCCACTTCCTCACCATGCTCACACGACCAAGGCATGACCAAGGCCACTCCCACGAGTCGTCTAAGGATTCACGAGCCGTGAAGTGGCTCGTGTGGAGGATCAAATTTGGGGAAGCCTTAATGAGGCTACTGCCTGCGCCTCCACGAGTAGAACCACGACTCATGGTGACTACCACTGGTCGTGAAGGCCCTCTGGTCATGGGGCAGTGCCTTGGCAAGGCTTGGGCAGCCTTGGCCCTAACCCTTCTTCCTTGACGTTAACCCTCACGTTTGGCTCTAGTTTAGCCTACTAGTTTTTTGGGTGTTACAATATCTCACCCTCGGGAACATTCATCCTCGAATGATGATCTAGACACCTTACGGAAGTAAAGAATCAAGACTAGCAGCTCATCATGCAAGCAACTTCAAAATAATGCACAATTCAAAGGAGGAAACTTCAAATCCATCTCAAACATAATTAATGCAACACAAGGAAGTAGGAACTACATCTAACAACCCATTTTGCATGAAACTCAATATATCTCATATTCATAGGAGGAATTACCTTCTCCAATAAAAAGCATGCTCAACATAATATCATGTAGCCAATATGCAATGATTCTCAAAAGCATACTAAAGCATGTTCATCAATTCATCTCATGATGTCAATTAGGCAATTCATACTCAATGCACAACAACATGAGGAAGATCAATCATAAAACTCATTTTCTTACTAAACATGAATTTCATCAAGAACATGCATAACATAAGGAAATCATGGAGAAACACATATAACACACATGACTCCCAAACCACTAAAACTCAAGAGGGCTACTTACCTCAAGTTTGAATAGGAGTAGAAGGAAAGGGATGTGGGTATCAGGACTTCATATCGGCCTCGGCCTCCCAAGTAGCACCCTCAACTAAGTGATTCCTCCATAAAACCTTTACGGAAGCTATTTTCTTGTTTCTCAATCTCTTGACTTGCCGGTCTAGGATCTCTACCAGAATCTCTTCATATGAAAAACTTTCGTCAACTCCCAACCCTTCTAGGGGAATAATGGACACCAGATCTCCAATACACTTCTTAAGCATAGAAACATGAAATACCGAATGAACCGGGGCCTACTCATTTTGCAAGTCCAATTCATAGGCAACTTTCCCAACACCTTTCAAAATTTGGTATGGGCCCACATACCGGGGACTAAGTTTTCCCTTCTTGCCAAACCTCATCACACCTTTCATAGGTGAGATTTTTAGACAGACCCAATCATTAACTTAAAATTCTAGATCCCTTCTTCTAACATCGGCATAAGACTTTTGTCTACTTTGAGCCATTCTCAACCTCTCTCTAATGAGTCAGACTTTCTCAATAGCTTCATAAACCAATTAGAGCAATTTCACCTACTTCAAACGAACCAACCGGAGACCTACATCTCCTACCATACAAGGCTTCATAAGGGGCGATACCAATATTTGAGTGATAACTATTATTGTAGGCAAACTCTATTAATGACAAGTGGTCATCCCAATTACCCTTGAAGTCTATTACACATGTTCTTAACATATCTTCTAATGTTTGAACGGTACGCTCCGCTTTCCTATTGGTTTGGGGATGAAAAGCCGTACTAAGCTTAACCTTAGTGCCAAGACCTTTTTGAAATGACTTCCAAAATTGAGAAGTAAATTGAGTACCCGATCCGAAATTATAGATAAAGGAACCCCATGTAACTTCACTATCTCTTTTATGTACAACTTGGCATAGTCTTCCGCCGAAAAAGAAACTTTGATGGGAATAAAGTGGGTTGATTTTGTCATCTGATCTATAATGACCCAAATAGAATCATGTTGCCTTCAGGTGCGAGGAAAACCCACAATAAAGTCCATATTAACATCTTTCCACTTCCAAGTGGGGATACTTATATCTTGGGACAAGCCTCCCAGCCTTTGATGCGCAACCTTAACTTGTTGACAATTCGGACATTTGGCAACAAATCCCGCAATATCTTTCTTCTTTCCGTTCCACCAATGGACTTCCCGTAGATCACGGTACATCTTGGTGGCTCCCGGTTGAATAGAATACCGCAAACTATGGGCTTCTTCTAGAATTTGTTCCCTCAAACCATCAACATCCGGAACACATAACCGACCTTGGTACCTAAGTACCCCATCTCCCCCTTGGGAGAAAGCCTCAATGGACTTCTTGAGTACCGACTCTTTCAACTCAACTAATATAGGATCAAGGCCTAGTTTAGACTTTACATCCATCACATAGGACGATTCAGAACCATTATGGACCATGACACCACCCTTGGTGGAATCCACTAGTTGAACACCTAATCGGGCCAACCTATGCACATCACGAACCAATTCTTTTGTTTCATCCTCTACATGACTCACACTACCCATGGACAATCTACTAAGCGCATCCGCTACCACATTAGCTTTGCCGGGGTGATAAATGACACTCATGTCATAATCCTTTAATAATTCTAACCACCTTCGTTACCGAAGATTCAATTCCTTTTGGCTAAATACATATTGAAGACTCTTGTGATCGGTGAAAACATCCACATGGACCCATACAAATAATGCCTCCATATTTTTAAGGCAAACACAACCACACTAACTCAAGATCATGGGTCGGATAATTCTTGTCATGGACTTTAAGTTGCCTTGAGGCATAGGAAATCACCTTTACCATTTTGCATAAGCACACATCCCAACCCAACTTTAGAGGCATCACAATACACCCCAAAACCATTCGTACCTTTCGGTAAGGTCAACACTGGAGCGGAAGTAAGTCTATCTTTCAACTCATGAAAGCTCTTCTCACGGGCTTTCGACCACACAAACTTAGCTTTCTTTTGAGTCAAGGCCGTCAAAGGAGAGGAAACGGAAGAAAAACCCTCAACAAATCTCCTATAATAACTAGCCAAACACAAAAAGCTTCTAATGTCGGAGGGAGTTAGAGGTCTAGGCCAACTCTTGACCACATCCGTCTTTTTAGGATCTACCTCAATACCCTTGCTTGACACAATATGACCAAGGAATGCTACGGATCTTAACCAAAATTCACACTTGCTAAACTTTGAGAGAAGTTGATGGTTCTTAAGAACATGCAACACAATGTTCAAATGGTCCACATGTTCATTCTCACTCCTTGAATAGATCAAAATATCATCGATAAATACGATCACAAACATATCGAGGTATTGTCAGAATACTCTATTCATTAAGTCCATGAACACCACCGAAGCGTTAGTCAAACCAAAGGACATTACTAGAAACTCATAGTGACCATATCTTGTTCGGAAAGTTGTCTTTGGAATATCAACCCCTCTGACCCTCAATTGGTGATAACCCGAACGAAGATCAATCTTAGAGAAATAACTAGCCCCTTGAAGTTGGTCAAACAAGTCATCTATCCTTGGGAGAGGATACTTATTCTTGATGGTCACTTTATTCAATTGACGATAATCGATGCACATTCTAAGAGACCTATCCTTCTTTCTAACAAACAACACCGGAGCACTCCATGGAGAGATACTCGGTTGAATAAAACCCTTGTCTAATAAATCCTTTAGTTTCTCTTTCAACTCCTTTAACTTGGCCAGAGCCATTCTATAAGGAGGAATAGAGATAGGTTGCGTATCCAGATGAAGTTCAATATCAAAATATGTTTCTCACTCGGGAGGAATATCGGGCAAATCATCGGGAAAAACTTCTGGAAACTCATTAACCACGGGAACCGACTCAAGAGAAGGGGTTTCAGAATCCATATCCCTCACCCTAAAAACATGGTAAAAACAACCCTTTGAAATCATCTTCTTAGCTTTAAGGTAAGACACAAATTGACCTCTAGGAAAAGAATTTCCTCCTTTCCACTCTAGAATAGGCTCATTTGGAAATTGGAATTTAACCACCCAAGTTCTACAATCAATAGAGGCATAACATGCATGAAACTAATCCATACCCAAAATCACATCAAAGTCTAACATGTCTAACTCTACCAAGTCAACCAGAGTAACTCTATAGGACAAGGAAATGGGACATCCTCTATAAACGCTCTTGGCCACCACAGAATCACCAACCGGGGTAGAAACCGAAAAAGGTTCTAATAACACTTCGGGGAGCATATCAAACTTCATGGACACATAAGATGTCAGAAAAGAAAAAGTAGCACCGGGATCTAACAAGGCATACACATCAATAAGAAAGACTTTTAACATACCAGTCACCACATCCGGGGAGCTCTCTTGGTTACCTCGGGATTGAAGAGCATAAAAACGGTTTTGCTTTGGGGCATTAGAGTTTGTACCGCTTGGAGGAGCTTGCTTATCTTCTCTTCCCTTAACCTTGAGCATCAGACAATTTCTCATCTTGTGGCCACTCTTTCCACATCTATAGCAACCATCCGTACCAACTAGGCACTTACCATCGTGTTTTCTCCCACACTTTGCACAATTAGGCCTATCCATATAAGAACCACCACTATTACCTCCTTGAGGTTTAGGGTTGGAAACCGTATCTTTGTTGACCCTCGGAGCACTAGAGGAGCCTTGGTTGGAAAACCTTTGCCTAACCCTTGGTCGACCTTGTCCCTCAGACCTAGCATTGGAGAAATTCCCATCCCCGGTCCTAGCTCTTTTCACTTTCCTATTCTTTTCCTTGAATTTTGACTCCTCAATTTGTTGAGCGTACACCATAAGCCTTGAGATATCCATGTCATGATGGAGCATTGGCGTTCGGCATTCTTTTTCAACCAAGTCAGACATACCCGTTAAAAACCTACTCATTTTATCCCTTCAATCTGCCACCATTGTCGGAGCATACTTGGACAATTGAGTGAATTTTAGGGAATACTCTTTCACGCTCATACTTCCTTGGTGAAGGTTAATGAACTCTTCCATCTTAGCTTCCCTAAACTCTCGGGGAAAGAATCTATCAAGAAATGCTGATTTGAACAATTCTCATCCTACCGGGCCCGCTCCTACGGGTGTTCCACCTTTCCACTGATCATACCATACTTGAGCAATATCTTTTAGTTGGTAGGCGGCTAATTCCTCCTTCTCTTCCGAAGAGACCTCCATAATAGCAAGAACTTTATAAACCTCATCGATAAACCTTTGTGGATCCTCTTCCACTTTGGAGCCATGAAATTCAGGAGGGTTCATTCTAGCAAAATCCCTAACCCTTGAAGCAGTCGAATTCACATTAGGATTCACCGAAGCTACAACTTCTCTATTGGCTTGAGCCGTCACGACTTGAGCCAACATTTGGATAGTGGACCTAAACTTGGCATGGGTCACATTCTCAACCACGGGATCAACCAGAGCTTGATTAGCTTGAGGAGGAGCTCCTTGATTAACATTCTCATCTTCCATCCTTCTAGTGTTAGCCCTTCATGTATTCATATCCTGAAGACACAAAAGGAGGATTAGAGGAGGGACATTATAGAGTTAAACTCTAAGGCACGACTTAAGAATAATGAAAGAAGCGAAATTTCCTAAACATCTTATAGCCTCTCATTCATAAATGTGGCGTGCTTCACATTTATGAACAAGACTCTACTAGACGTGGCTTATGAGACATCATCCTAGAATCATTCTAACCATTGTGCTTTGATTACCAAGTTTGTCACGATCCAGGGGTACCCCCTAGATGCAACAAGGCACATAGAGGATAACCTTTCACAAACATATCATAATCGTACATAAGTGTGTATATGAGGATAACCTTTCACAAACAACAACTAGATCATAATCATAATCACTTTACTCTCAAAGTGTTCTTTAAGCATATACATAATTCTCATACTCATGCATAATTCTCATACTTTTCCCTTCAAGTACCATAAATCATATTCAAAAAACACATCTAGAATTACTACATTAGATATGGATATAATCATAATTCAAGTAACCCAATCACTACATGCATAATCTCATAACATTCGTCTATAATCAACAAACACACATCACAAGATCATAATTGAGTAATATAGGGTTTCATGGGTTCTTGGGGATTTCAACATAAAAATAATAATAAATCATCAATTCAACAATAATATAAAGTAATTAAATCATTAGAATCATTTTTGAAAGGAACCCATGACTTGGAGACAAACCCTAGCTTTTGGGAAATTTCTATCTTTGAAATAGGGGTTTTGAAGGGACTCCATGGATGAAAGCTATCCATGGATGAAGGACTACCATACCTTAAAAATGGATTCCAATGAAATTGAGAAGAAAACCTTGCTCCTTGAACCCTAGCTCTAACTTCTTTCTTCTTCTTCTTCCTTGAAGTTATAGAGAGAGAATTTTTGGAGAGGAGATGAACTTGGGGGAAATATTTGGGTGTTTGGAAAATATGACTTAGTTTAGGTGAATTTTATTTAAAAATGACTTATATAATGATCCTAAGCTTACCCAAATCGACTTCACTTTGATTGGACTTAAACCGGAATTTTCCAAAACACCCCGCACTTAAACTGAGTTGTTAGGGACCACGTGGGGCTCCACGAGCCGTGGTCCCCTTCGTGGACTTGAGGAAATGGCTAGGCATTCATGCCTTTTATCCCACATGTCCAAGACAACCTCACGAGGGTCTCCACGAGCTGTGGTCCCTCTCGTGGGCCTTGAGGCAGTGGCTTGCCACTTCCTCACCATGCTCACACAACCAAGGCATGACCAAGGCCACTCCCACGAGCCGTCTAAGGCTTCACGAGCCGTGAAGTGGCTCGTGTGGAGGAGCCAATTTGGGGCAGCCTTAAGGAGGCTACTGCCTCCACCTCCACGAGTGGCACCACGACTCATGGTGACTACCACTGGTCGTGAAGGCTCTCGTGGTTATGGGGCAGTGCCTTGGGAAGGCTTGGGCAGCCTTGGCCCTAACCCTTCTTCCTTGACGTTAACCCTCACGTTTAACTCTAGTTTAGCCTACTAGTTTCCGGGGTGTTACAATATCTCCCCTCGGGAACATTCGTCCTCGAATGACAATCTAGGCACCTTACAAAAGTAAAGACTCAAGACTAGCAGCCTATCATGCATGCAACATCAAAATAATGCAAATTCAAAGGAGGAAACTTCAACTCCATCTCAAACATAATCAATGCAACACAAGGAAGTAGGAACTACATCTAACAACCCATTATGCATGAAACTCAACATTTCTCATATTCATAGGAGGAACTACCTTGTCCAACAAAAAGCAT
Organism: Solanum etuberosum; assembly: GCA_029582245.1. Classification (NCBI taxonomy): domain Eukaryota; kingdom Viridiplantae; phylum Streptophyta; class Magnoliopsida; order Solanales; family Solanaceae; genus Solanum; species Solanum etuberosum. Next base: position 145,305 of record JAJONR010000483.1, on the reverse strand, counting down.
GCTCAACACAATATCATGGAGCCAATATGCAATTATTCTCAAAAGCATACTAATGCATGTTCATCAATTCATCTCATAAAGTGAATAGGAAATTCATACTCAATGAGCAACAACATGAGGAAAATAAATCATCAAACTCATTTTCTTACTAAACATGAATTACATCAAGAACATGCATCACATAAGGAGATCATGGAAAAACACATATAACACACATGATTCCCAAAACACTTAAACTCAAGAGGGACTACTTACCTCAAGCTTGAATACGAGTAGAAGGAAAGAGATGAGGGTATCGAGACTTCATATCGGCCTCAGCCTCCAAAGTAGCACCCTCAACTAAGTGATTCCTCCATAAATCCTTTACGGAAGCTATTTCCTTGTTTCTCAATCTCTTGACTTGGCGGTCTAGGATCTCTACCGGAATCTTTTCATATGAAAGACTTTCATCAACTCCCAACCCTTCTTGGGGAATAATGGACACCGGATCTCCAATACACTTCTTAAGCATAGAAACATGAAATACCGGATGAACCGGGACCAACTCATTTGGCAAGTCCAATTCATAGGCAACTTTCCCAACACGTTTCAAAATTTGGTATGGGCCCACATACCGGGGACTAAGTTTTCCCTTCTTGCTGAACCTCATCACACCTTTCATAGGTGAGATTTTTAGATAGACCCAATCATTAACTTCAAATTCTATATCCCTTCTTCTAACATCGGCATAAGACTTTTGTCTACTTTGAGCTGTTCTCAACCTCTCTCTAATGAGTCAGACTTTCTCAATAGCTTCATAAACCAATTCAGGACCAATTAGAGCAATTTCACCTACTTCAAACGAACCAACCGGAGACCTACATCTCCTACCATACAAGGCTTCATAAGGGGCCATACCAATACTTCAGTGATAGCTATTAATGTTGGCAAACTCTATTAATGGTAAGGGGTCATCCCAATTACCCTTGATGTCTATTACACATGCCCTTAACATATCCTCTAATGTTTGAATGGTACGCTCCGCTTGCCCATCGGTTTGGGGATGAAAAGCCGTGCTAAGCTTAACCTTAGTGCCAAGACCTTTTTGGAATGACTTTCAAAAGTGAGAAGTAAATTGAGTACCTCGATCCGAAATTATAAATAAAGGTACCCCATGTAACTTCACTATCTCTTTTATGTAGAACTTGGCATAGTCTTCTGCCGAAAAAGTAACCTTGACGGGAATAAAGTGGGCTGATTTTGTCATCCGATCTATAATGACCCAAATAGAATCATGTTGCCTTTGGGTGCGAGTCAAACCCATAATAAAGTCTATATTTACATCTTCCGACTTCCAAGTGGGGATACCTATATCTTGGGACAAGCCTCTCGGCCTTTGATGCTCAACCTTAACTTGTTGACAATTCAGACATTGGCCACAAATCCCGCAATATCTTTCTTCATTACATTTTTTAATGATCATTTTATTCGTTACATTTGTTAATATTTATTTTGATATTTTGCACAGTCTAGAAAATTATTCAAATATGGATAAGATTGCATACACAGATATTTTATAAGCTAGTAGTTTTAGCCCATGGTTTTAAGATAGTGGTATTGTACTATAGGTGGTTTTCGATTTTCTATTTAAGTTATTTCTTAGTTATTAAGTTAGGGGTGGTGAAATATTTTTAGATTAGATTTGGGAATTTTCAGATTTTTATTCATAAAGGGTTCCACTATTCATTAATTTTCTGGCTGCCACCACCCCGAAATCCGGCGAAGTTCTGGCAATACAAAAACCCAAGATTCCTTCCCCTCTCTCTTTGTTTGCTGCCAGCAGCAACAATAATAGCAACCAGCAGCTCCAAATAACTCCAACCCAAGCTTCCTTCCCCTCGTCCCCCTCAAGCACAACACCAAACCAAACCCCATCCCCATTTTTTCAGAAAATAGTGGCCAAAAAGCAACATTTATTCCATTTTCGGTCACCAAACAACCTCCAAAACCCCTTCGTGCCTTGCTCCGGCGAACAGCTAACAACAATAACGTCACACTCCGGCGTGCCACACATGTCGCGAACAAGAACCATACAAAATCAACCCCAAGTCCCACGCAGCTGGGAATGCTAAACTCCGGTGAAATCTTACTGTTTGTTTCCCTTATTCCTTCTTATTTTATTATTCACTATTATTGTTTTCATCATTTTTTATTACTGATATTTTTGTACTGTTATTGTTCAATGTGTTGTTGTATTTGAAAATTTATTCCAAGTGAGCTTTTTACATTGATGTAGTTATGGCTAATTTCATTTATATTACACTTTGTTTTGTTAAAATTTCTTTTTGAATATGGTATTAAAGATTGATTCTTTTGTTTGAATTTTTCCTATTTCTATAAATATATATTCACTATTTTTCAAGATACTTCTATAAGGTCTTGGTAATAAGTATTTCGAATATTTCAATGGTGTATTTTATTTTACTCTTATTATTTTGCAATCTCTGTTGGCTTCAGTTTTGTGTTTATTTATAAGTTGTTACTCTATTTTTATTCACTGTCTAGCTATTCTTTGGTTTATAAATTGTTTTGGTTACTGTTTGTTTGTGGTTTCATATTATATTATTTTATTTTCATTGATCTCGTATGATTTTGGTGTTGAAATGAGTTAAAATTGGCCAATGATAAAATCTCTCTGTCGGTATTGGAGGCCTCCCCATTGTAAAAGATGAAAATTTAGTTTAAGTTTATATATATTGTATGTTAAAATTGGCCGATGAAGAAATTACCATCGATTTCCAAGGCCTCCCATGTTAATAAGACGGATTTTTATTTTGAAGTTATTATTTAATTAATTTATTTATTTAGTACTAACACTTTTACTAAGTGTCTTTACAGTTGTCCGGAGTTGCTTTCCATTGAAGTGATTCGAATGAAGTTCGAAATTATATTTTTTATTCATTATCATATATTATTGACGTTAGGCAAATCTTAGGTAGTTTCTTATATTATTGTTTTATTTTATTATTTGTGTATATCTCATGTTTATTACAGTTGTATATTGTTTTATCTCCTTCTCAATTTGAAAAAAATGAATTAAGTCGGGACCCACAGTTGTGGATTTCGAATGATACCTAACACCTTCCCTTCGGAATAACTTGAACCCTTACCTAGAATCTAATGGTTTCGTAGACTTATTTTTTAATTGGTTTCCTATTTTTCTCCTAAAATTAGGTGGCGACTCCTTTAAAATTCATTTATTCTTAAAATTCTTTTAAAATTAAATTAATTGATTATTTTTTGAGTCACCACGATGTTTCGCCTTATTTGAATAAAGTAGGGATGTAATCAGAATGGTGACTCTATTGGGGATATAGAGGTTCTAACCATTATGAATTCATTTTTTCAAATTGAGGAGCATTTTCTTTTATTGTGTTATACCTTGTATTTTGTATATTTTATTGATTATTTGTATATTGTACTTGTTGTTTATTCATTATTTGTTTAATTGTGTATATTGTCATTGCATTCATGACAATTTTCCACCAAATGGCATCAATATAGTATATACGCAACTGGTCTTTTTATACTTAACGCTTTTTCGGAATGAACGACAATTTATTGGTTCGTCATGCGTCCAATGGTTGTTGTGAGTTCCAGCCTAAGTTGTCTGCTTGGGTTCCCGGTCTCTCAAAAGCCACCCTTAGTCAACTAGAGTAGAGCGAAGTCAAAATCTTGATTAAGCACATAAACTTAAGATGACCCAACACCCAAGGCGTGTCGGGCCCATTAGAAAGACCACCTTGAGTCCAAAATGGCCTTCGGCCTAAACGGACGATCATAATAGTGTGTTTAAATTTGAAGGATGTATACATCATTTGACAATTCATTGTCACTCAGGAATGAGGGTTTATTTTAATAGCTTACTCTAGTTGAAGAAGGATCATCACAAGCTACCATTCCATCCAAAAGGTGTTGGAATTCAGAGATGACGAATAATTCAAGAAAGACCATGAAGGCTTAGTTTAGAATGATACCCCTGCGTGGGACTGATCATTTGTATTTTTTCCCTTATTTTGTAATCCTATTTGATTTATTCATAAAATTTGTACCAAGTGTTTTGGGGGACAACGGAATGTTGTCAAATGACGTAAGACATTCTTCAAATCGCTAGGCCTACCCTTGGACCAAAGGGTCACATATTTGTATAGGACGTGCAATATTATCTGTATGTGATGTGATATAATTGAGTTTGTCTTCAATCAAAGCAGTGCTTATGTGTTTAATTAATTTCTTTGTGTGATATTTTGCATTATGCATTATGAACACGAACTAACACTTTTACCTTTTGAGTTTTTCTTCTTTTTAAGCGACAGGTTGATTTATGTCAGAATCTGAAAGACATTGTTCGTCCGAAGTTGGAAGGGACAAGAGGACTCGTGAAATTTGAGTTTTTGGATTTCACAAGATATTAATACTCAATCAAAAAGACAAATCAGGGGAGTCTTTTACTATGAGGTCGTACTAATCTATTTTTATTATCTATTTTGCATATTGGCCTTGCTTTCACACATTTCTCATATTTTTGCAAGAAAACCGTTCCGACAACAGTTGGGGATGGTGATAATAATGTATAGTTCTTCTAAATAATTGGGAGAACACACAGTTCGAAAAGACATCCAAAAAGGAATACAACAACAAGTGGTTACTGTAAAAATTGGGAGACCACATTCAATAGACAATGCAATGATCGACAATTAAGAGGATACAAAACATATTGGGGCAAAAAGTCAAAAGACACTTCCTGACTATAGATTTCAGTGGCACTAGACCTAGGGGGAATTGCTCTGAGTTTGTCTGAATCTTTAAATTATTCTATGCCTTATCGGAACGAACTATGCGAACCTGATTCTCATCTCGGTGAGATACGTAGGCAGCCCTTCTTGGTTTCGGTATTCATTCATTTAAATTCAAAAAACAGAGTCAAATAGTTTGTGCATATTTTCAAAGACATATCTGAACGAACTACACGAACCTAATTCTCATCTCGGTGAGATACGTAGGCAGCCCTTCTTAGGTTCAGTATTCATTCTTTTAAATTTAATTTTAAAAAAAGTCAAATAGTTTGTGCATATTTTCAAAGACATATCTGCACGAACTACGCGAACCTGATTCTCATCTCTGTGAGACACTTAGGCAGCCCTTCTCAGGTTCGATATTCATCCTTTCAATTTTTGAAAATATTTTTTTTTTAAAAAGGGTTTGTGCATATGTTCAATGACATATCAGAACAAACAACGCGAACCTGATTCTCATCTCGGTGAGATACATAGGCAACCCTTCTTGGGTTTGGTATTCAATATGTAAAAATATTTAATATGATGAAGATGAGTGACTTTGTGGTAAACCATAGATTCTTTTGGTACCTCTCATTTGTACTTTTGTGATGCTTGAAAATTCTCTTGCAGGCATTCAAGATAAAAATAAAACTAACCTCATGATTTTATATGCATGGTGTGGAGAGCTTTTAGATCAAAATTCAATTGCATTGCACTATTGATCTAGAACTTGGCCTGAATGTTTATTGAGGCGAAATTCTGAGTAATGTTTGGTTTGGGAAATGATTGTAGGCTTTCTTCGACCCGATTATGCCTTTCAAAGCCTACCAAATAAAATTAATCCCTAGTTTTCCCCACTTTGAGCCTGAAGCCTTTTTTTTTGGACAACCACATCTTAACCATTATCCTTCTGAGTGCTTATATGCACTATCCCTCTCTTTGCCCAACCTTCTTGAGCGCACCAAAGATGTGCAAATTACAAGAGAAGATCCAAGTTTGAAGTTGTAAAAGGCAAAGATATGAATTCTCCCAAAGTCAAGAAAGCTAAAATGACTTCTAGAGAAAGGAAAAAGGAATGAAAGAAAAAAAATATAGTTTGAAAGAAATAAAGAAAGACAAAAATACCCCTACAAGGTCAATGAAAGACAAGAAGGAAAATATTCCAACAAAAAGGAGAAAACTTCAAAAGAAAGGGGGTGAAAAAAAGGAAAGCTCCAAGAAATAAGGACTCAAAAGAAGTTAAAACAAAAGAACGGAGTGAAAAAAAAAAAAAAAGCTCCAAGAAATAAGGACTCAAAAGAAGTCGAAACAAAAGAAAAGGGTGAGGAGGGAGAAACTTCAACGAATAAGAATTCAAAAGAAGTCGAAAAAAGGGGGGACAACAAAGAGGATCAGACGCCAAAGGCGTATCAACCGTCAAAAGCACGAATTTAGTGTGACGCTCAAGGAGGAATTAAGTCACTCTTATTCCAAATAAATATCCTACCCATCCCTAAGCCTACATTACAAGCCAATGACAAGCCCTACATGATCTCATTCCAAATGTTCTCACATTAGTGGAGATTTACAGAAGGGCCAAGCATATAGTATCATAGTTGCATTCATTGAACGTTCTTGTGAGTGTGAGTGCACTTTGAAAAATGTCCTCAAATCAAACGCTTGAAATATGTGTGAAATAGGACAGTTTTTTTTGTGAGGGAACTTGAAACATGAGGATTGGTACAATTCAAAACCTTTGTTTGAAGCAAGATGAACAAATCTTATTGATCCTTAAGTATGTTTGAGATACCACTTGAAGCTGTAGGAATTTTACCTTGAATTCAATCTTAGTTAGAAAAAAAAAAGAAAAAAAAAAGAAAAAGAAAGAGATTTTCATGCAATCCTAACTGTGGGTACCAACTGTAGTCAAGATTTGCCTATCTCTTCATATTCTTTATTTTTCAAAAAAAAAAAGGGCAAGCACCCATCTTCAATATCTTTCAAAATAATTTTTAGATTCTTTCCTTTAAAATTAATAATATATATTTTTCTTGTAAATTTTTTTTGTTCTTTGTAAAGTGTGACATTAGATGTAACACCCCGCTATTTGAAAGAGCTAGAATTAGAAAGAACCATTTTTGGAAAAAATGAAAATCTGAAATTTGGCAAGTTATGTTAAGTATGAGTTTTTGGTCAACTTCAAATGACTATAACTTTTAGTACAGGATGAGTTAGGTGGTCTACCAGATATCAAATGAAAGATCTTTGAATTATCTTTCCAACGCCACCAAGTTTGCTAATTTTCGAGCTAGGATGAGGGAGATATTCCCATTTAAAGTTGGGCTGTCTTGTTAAGGAAAGTCATCAGGATTTAAGAGGGGTATTTTGGTCTTTTCCCTACCCAATTAGTTTAATTCCTTTTTAGTAATTTAAATGGGTCTAAACTGATTTGGTTCAGTTTACGCATTATAAAATTACGGTAGGGATTTGAGAGAGGAGAAAAGAAGAAAAAAGCCAAGGTTTCGTCGCGTTCTTGAGATTTCGCATGCGGATTTCACCAAGGGTTAATCCCTACGAGGTATGTGAGATCACATAGCAATGGGTTCATTCACCCACGCGCCAATCATGATTAAATTCAGCGTATTTACGTTCTTGAAAGTAGAGTATATGAGTTCTTGATGAATTTGTGGAAGTTTCGTTTGAATCTTGATTTTTGGGTTTTGGAGGAGTTCTTGAGATGATTTGATGAGATTTAGGGTTGTTTTTTAGTAGATTCTTGTATAATTTTGTTGGGTATTCGAATGTAATTTTATGGGGAACAAACCAATTGAATCTAGATAATTTAGGGTCCAAAAACGAGCAAGAAAATTCATGGATTTTCTGGGTAGGGGGCTGGCGCACCGCGCCACTCAGTGCACTAGTATAAGGAGTATGTAATTTGAGCTTTGGGGCACCGCGCCACTCAATGTGCCCCATCCCAGGTTCTGTAGTTAGAGCTCTGGCGCCCTACGCCACTCAGTACGCCAGGGTCGTCAGGTCCTCTACCCTTTCCTACTTTTTTCCGTTTGAGTTCCCTCGGATCGTACCTATGTTTTCTAGTTGTTTTCTACACTCTAAGGTACATTTAAATATCGAGAGATCATCTATAACATGAGATCATAACCCTTGAATCCATAATTCAAATTCAAGGTAGAGTTAAGAGTCAAGTCTTGAGAGTTCTTCGAGTCATTTTAAGAAGTCTTTTACAAATATTTTAAACTTGCTTTAAGACTTAAGCATTGAGATTGAGAAAGAGTAGAGCCGAGTTAAATTTCTTTAAAATGTGATATGGGGACTAAGTATTTCCAAAGAGTAAATGTTTTCACATTTAAGATAAGAGGAAACACCGATTTCCAAAAGAGTTTTCATGAGTAGTTTTGAGTTCCATCTCTTTTATGAGATAAGATTTTTGAGTAATAACCTCAAACCACAGAGAAAGAGTTATGTTTTTAAACATATGAGCTGAATATATTTCGGGAGTAGTATTGAGCACCGATATGGGGATGAGTTCATAATAACTCAAGTCTCTATAAACCATGTAGCCATCGTGGGTAGAAAGGGTCATACTTTTTAGATGATTCGTTAATGCTTTTAAGCATAGACTAGTGGATCCACTTAGTTGAGGCGTTCTATATCACGACAATTTATATGACAGTTCTGGCAGAGTGGGCGAGACATTGTATCATCACATAGCTCATAGTGATGTTTGTCGGTTAGAGAATAAACAAAATTTATATTTGTATACTTATATACAACTGAGATATTATAGTATTTCCCAATACTTCGAGATTTTAAATATTGTTTTAAATGCTTTATATAAACTGCATCTTTAGTGTTGTTTATTTCTGCATTGAGTTGAGTAAAGCTGAGGTAACTGTTTCTTTCAGATTTCAGTTCGAGCTTCTGTCATGTTTAGCTTTCCCCTCACATGCTCGTACATTAAATGTACTGACGCCATTTGACTTGCTTCATTTTATGATGCAGATACAGGTAACCATAATCAGCACCCACCACTTCATTGATCCCGTTGAGCATTCAGAGTCAGTTGGTGAGCCTCCTTGCGTTCAGGAGGATCAATTTTTACATTGCTTTAGAATTTTCATTTGTTAGGATGATCGGGGGTCTTGTCCAGAAATCCGTCATAGTTTTAGAGGCTTCATAGAAAGATAACTATAGTTCTTTAGTCTTTGCATTTCAGTTGTTTTGTTATAAGACTTGAGTTGCCACTTTGGCTAGAAGAATGTTCACTTCTAAAATATTCTAAGTTATTTTGAGACAGTTGAGTAAAGTTGCATCTGATTTCTTTTATTAATGCTTAAAGTCTTTCGCTGAGAGTCTAGCCAGGTTAAGGATTCGCTTGGGGCCAGTAATGGTTCTCGAGTTCCAGTCCCGCCCAGGGCGTAGGCTCGGGGCGTGACAAACTTGATATCAGATCACAGACTTCAAGAGTCCTAGGGAGTCTATGAAGTCGTGTCTGAAGAGTCCTAGTTATCCGTGTGAAGCGCGCCACATCTTTAATTAGGAGGCTACAACATTTAGGAACTATCGCACTTCTTTCATACTAAATTCGTGTGATAGAGTTTATCTATATGAAATTTTCTTTCTAACTCGTGCTTGCGAGTATCTTTCAGATCATGCCTCCATGAAGAGCTGTCCGAGGTCGTCCTGCTAGGAATAACGTTGAGGAACAAGGTGTACCTAATGCACCAGAAGTGCAACCCCAATGAGAGGTCATTAATGCTGAATTTTGGGAAGCTATCTGAATGCTTAGTCAAGCTGTGACCAACCAAGTTGGGTAACAAAGAGGGGTTTGACAGGATGTGGCTGATACGTCTAGAATCCGTGAGTTCCTAAGGATGAATCCTCCAAGCTTCACTGGTTCAAGTGTCACTAAGGTTCCAGAAAACTTTGTTGAAGAGCTTTAGAAGGTTTTTGAGATTATGCATGTTGCTGATGCTGAGAGAGTGGAACTAGCTGCATACCAACTGAAGGGTGTCTCCAGAATCTGGTATGACCAATGGAAGAAGGGTAGAGCTGAGGGTGCACCGATTGTGAGTTGGGCTATGTTTTAGGAGGCCTTCTTAGGGCGTTTCTTTCTCCGGGAACTGAGAGAAGCAAAGATAAGAGAATTCCTAACTCTTAAGGAGGAATCTATGAGTGTGCATGAGTATAGCCTTAAGTTCACCAAACTTTCCCATTATGCTCCGGAGATGGTTGCTGACATGAGAAGCAGGATGAGTTTGTTCATTGCTGGGTTGTCTTGTCTGTCAAGCAAAGAGGGCAAGGCAGCTATGTTGATAGGAGACATGAACATAGCAAAGTTGATGATCCATGTGCAGCGGGTTGAGGAGGATAAGCTGAGGGATAGAAAAGAGTTTAGAAACAAGAAGGCTAAGACGTGAGGGAATGAGTCCGGGCAGCAGAAGAGTAATGACATCCGGTCATCCTTCCAATATAAGCAAAAGGGACCTGCTCCATCATCTGCTAGTGCACCTGCACCAAGGAACATATGTGAGTTCAATAATCAGAATTCATAGAATTTCAGAGCTAGACCTGCACAGTCTCAAGGTAGTGTGGCGCAAAGAGGTAATTGGGCTCCTACATGTGCTAAGTGTGGTAGGAACCACCCAGGAACGTGTTGTGATGGCTCCACTGGTTGCTTCAAGTTTGGTCAAGAGGGTCACTTCATGAAAAAGTGCCCTAAGAACAGGCAGTGCAGTGGAAATAGGGGCAATAGAGCCCAATCTTCTTCAGTTATTCCACCAGACAGAGCTGCACCTAGAGGAGCTACTTCGGGGACTGGCGGAGGAGCAAACCGTCTATATGCTATCACTAGTCGCCAAGAGCAAGAGAATTCGCCAGATTTTGTCACTGATATGATCAAAGTCTTTGCTTTTGATGTTTATGCTTTGCTAGATCCAGGAGCAAGTCTATCTTTTGTGATTCCTTATATTTCCATGAACTTTGATATTCTTCCTGAGCAACTTCTTGAGCCCTTTTGTATTTCTACACATGTTGGTGAGTCTATTCTAGCTGAGAGAGTTTATCGTGATTATACCATTATTGTCAATCACAAAAGCACCATGGCTGACTTAGTTGAGTTAGATATGGTAGATTTCGATGTCATTCTAGGTATGGATTGGCTTCATGCCTGTTATGCCTCTATCGATTGTAGAACTCAAGTTGTTAAGTTCTGGTTTCCTAATGAGCCAATTTTTGAGTAGAGGAGTAGTTCAGCGGTGCCTAAGGGTCATTTTATTTCGTACCTTAAGGAGAGAAAGTTAGTTTCCAAGGGTTGTGTCAATCACTTAGTCTGAGTTAATGACTCTAGTGTTGAGACACCTACTATTTATTCAATTTCAGTTTTTAGTGAGTTTCCAGAAGTCTTTCCAGACGATCTTCCCAGAGTCCCTCCTGAGAGAGAAATAGACTTCAGTATAGATATTCTTCCCGATACTCATCCTATCTCTATTCCACTATATAGAATGGCTCCAGCAGAGATGAAAGAGTTAAAAGAGCAGTTGAAAGATCTTCTTGAGAAAGGTTTTATTCGACAAAGTGTCTCACCTTGGGGTGCTCCGGTCTTATTTTTGAGGAAGAAAGATGGTTCTCTTAGAATGTGCATAGATTACCATTAGTTGAACAAGGTTACTATCAAGAATAAGTATCCTCTTCTGAGAATTGATGATCTTTTCGATCAACTTTAGGGTGCCACTTGTTTTTATAATATAGACCTCATATCTGGCTATCATCAGTTGAGAGTAAGAGAAAGCGATATCCCTAAGACAGCTTTCAGGATTCGCTATGGTCATTATGAGTTCCTAGTTATGTCATTTGGTTTGACCAATGCTCCTGCAGCATTCATGGACCTTATGAACAGAGTGTTCAAGCCTAATTTAGATATGTCTGTTATCGTATTCATTGATGACATTCTAATATATTTAAGGAATGAGGAAGATCATGCTAGTCATCTCAAAATAGTTCTCCAAACTCTCAAGGATAAGGAGTTATATACTAAGTTTTCTAAGTGTGAATTTTGCCTTGAGTCTGTGGCATTCTTAGGCCATATTATTTCTGGTAATGGAATTAGAGTTGATACTCAAAAGATAGAGGCAGTGCAGAATTGACCTAGACCCACGTCTCCAACTGACATTAGGAGTTTCTTGGGATTGGTTGGCTATTATAGATGTTTCGTCGAGGGGTTTTCATCGATTTCATCCCCATTGACTAGGTTGACTCTGAAAACAGTTAAGTTTCAATGGTCTGAAAATTGTGAGAAAAGCTTTCAGGAATTGAAAAAGAGGTTGACTACTGCCCCAGTATTGACCTTACCAGAGGGTACGCAAGGTTTTGTGGCATATTGTGATGCGTCCAGAGTTGGTTTGGGTTGTGTATTAATGTAGAATTGCAAGGTTATAGCTCATGCCTCCAGACAGCTTAAGATTCACGAGAAGAATTACCCAACACGTGATCTAGAGTTGGCTGCCGTAGTATTTGCTTTAAAAATATGGCGTCACTATCTTTATGGTGTTTATGTAGATGTGTTCACCGATCACAAGAGTCTTCAATATGTGTTTAGTCAGAAAGAGCATAATCTCAGACAGAGAAGGTGGTTAGAGTTACTCAAGGATTATGACATGAGTATTCTCTATCACCCAGGTAAGGCTAATGTTGTTGCTAATGCTTTGAGCAGATTGTCTATGGGTAGTACCGCCCATGTTGAGGAATACAAAAATGAGTTAGCAAACGATGTGCATAGACTTGCAAGATTAGGAGTTCGACTAATGGATTCCAGCGAAGGTGGAGTGGTAGTGATGAATGGGGCTGAATCATCATTAATTTCTGAAGTTAAAGAGAAACAAGACCAAAATCCTATTTTGCTTGAATTGAAGTTAAATGGTCATAAGCAAAAGGTGATGGCTTTTGAACAAGGGGGAGATGGTGTATTGAGGTATAAAGGTAGATTTTCTGTGCCAAGGGTGGATGAACTTCAAGAGAGGATCATGGAGGAAGCTCATAGCTCCAGATATTCTATCCATCTGGGTTCCACAAAGATGTATAGTGATTTCAGAGAGGTTTATTGGTGGAGTAGTTGAAGAAGGGCATTGCAGAGTTTGTTTCTAAGTGTCCGAATTGCCAACAAGTTAGGGGCCATTTGGTTACTGTATAAGTTGCATTTTATTCATGGATAAATAGTTGCATTAGTTTTACTATGTTTGGTAGAAGTTTTGTATTAGGTGGAAAAGTCAATATAACTTATAACATGTTTGGTTGGTAGGATTCCAAATGTTGTATAAAAAATATTCATGTATTAATTTTATGCGGTGTTTGGTTGTGTTTTTTGTAGTCCTACATAATTAATACCTACATAACTTATGAGGAAATCTATGTATAAGTTATGCGGGGTAGAAGGTGGAATATGTTATGCAGGTATTAGCTATACATGTATTAAAATAGTAAATTACACATTTACCTCTATTGATTTTTTTTTGATTTTTTTATTGAAAACTTTACCTAACTATACTATTTTCCTAACTTTTTTTTTAATTCACGAATAACTCTTTTCTTTTCGTGTTTTCATTTGAAATCAAATGTAATATTTTATTAATATTACAAATTGAATTGTATATAATTTGCTGGCACATATGTTAATCATATATTAAGGTTATATATTATTAAATATATTCCACTTATTTAATTAACATGTATTATTATTTTGTTTAGGCTGTTAATTTATACATAATTCATATATTTGGTATATTAAAAATGTATAAACAATATATACAATATATTAATAGAATATTTACATTATACAAATTAGGATATTATAATGTACTTGAATTATATTAATTATATTTTATTTTTATAAGTTATAAACATAAAAAAACAACAAAATGAAAAAATAACGGTCCCAATTAAGTATAGAGGGAATTTTTTTTTCTTTACTTTTTATTCAAAAAGTGGGAGAACTCATACTATTTGCTTACTTATTTATTTGTAATAATATATATATTAATTTACAATAAATTTAATATTTAATAGTTAATAATTTATGTATTGTGATCTCTACATAACTAAATAATACATGCATAACTTATACCCGCATACCTAAACTCTGCATAACTAAACTCTGCATAACTAAACCCTGCATAGCTAATACCTGCATACCTAAACCCTGCATAACTAATACTTGCATAACTAAACCCTGCATAACTAATACCTTGCTAACTCTAACCAGTAACCAAACGGCCCCTTAAGGTGGAGCACCAGAGACCCAGTGGTATGGCTAAGAATATAGATCTTCCGGAATGGAAGTGAGAGATGATCAATATGGATTTCAGCACAGATTTACCACGGTCTCGCAGGAAGCATGGTTCCATTTGAGTGATTGTAGATCGAATGACTAAATCAGCCCATTTTTTGTCGGTAAAGACTACACATTCAGCAGAAGATTATGCTAAGTTATATATTCAAGAGGCAGTCAGACTTCATGGAGTTCCAGTGTCCATCATTTCAGATAGAGGTGTGCAATTTACTGCACAATTTTAGAAGTCATTCCAGAAAGGTTTGGGTTCAAAGGTGAACTTGAGTAATGCTTTTCATCCTCAGACTGATGGTCAAGCAGAGCGCACTATTCAGACTTTAGAATATATGTTGAAGGTTTGTGTGATTGATTTCAAGAGGAATTGGGATGATCACCTACCTCTCATTGAGTTTGCTTATAACAATAGTTACCACTCTACCATCCAAATGGCTCCGTATGAGGCTCTTTATGGGAGAAGATGCAGATCTCCTATTGTATGGTTTGAAGTTGGTCAAGCTGGGTTGATAGGACCAGACTTAGTTCATCAAGCTATGGAGAAAGTGAAGGTTATTCAAGAGAGATTGAAAACAACACAGATTCATCAGAAATCCTATACCGATGTTAGGAGAAGAGACTTAGAGTTTGAAGTAGATGATTGGGTTTACTTGAAAGTTTCACCCATGAAGGGTGTTATGAGATTTGGTAAGAAGCGGAAGCTTAGTCCCCGGTACATTGGTCCTTATAGAATATCCAAGAGTTAGATCTACCCCAAGAGTTAGCCGCGGTCCATCTAGTATTTCACATTTCTATGTTGAAGAAGTGTATGGGCGATCCTTCGCTTATCATACCTACTGAAGATATTGGTATTAAGGATAACTTATCTTATGAGGAGATTCCTGTTCAGGTTCTAGATCGCCAAGTTTGCAAATTGAGAACCAAGGAAGTAGCATGAGTCAAAGTTCTGTGGAGAAATCAGTTTGTTCAGGAAGCTACTTGGGAAGCTGAGGAGGACATGAAGAAGATGTACCCACATCTCTTCGAGTCCGGAGAAATTCCAAATTAAGGTACTAATCCTTTTCTTGGCATTTGTTTTAAGTTGGCTTGTTTTATTTATATTTTGCTTGTTGGGTGTTTAAGTTGAATGTTAGATGTTACACCCTTAGCCGACTAAGAGTAATCTCATTCGAGGATGAATGTTCCCAAGGGGGAGATATTGTAACACCCCTCTATTTGAAAGAGCTAGAATTAGAAAGAACCATTTTTGGAAAGAATAAAAATCTGAAATTTGGCAAGTTATGTTAAGTATGAGTTTTGGGTCAACTTCAAACGACCATAATTTTTAGTACAAGATGAGTTAGGTGGGCTACAAGATATTAAAGGAAAGGTCTTTGAATCATCTTTCCAATGCCATGGAGTTTTCTAATTTTCAAGCTTGTATGAGAGAGATATGCCTATTTGAAGTCGGGATGTCCAGTTAAGGAAAGTCACCCGGATTTAAGAGCGGTATTTTGGTCTTTTCCCTACCCAATTATTTTAATTCATTTTTAGTAATTTAATTGGGGGTGTAAAATGATTTGGTTCAGTTTAGACATTACAAAATTACTCTAGGGCTTTGAGAGAGGAGAAAAAAGGAGAAAAGAAAAGAAAAGCCAAGGTTTCGTCTTGTTCCTGAGATTTCACCAAGGGTTGATCCCTATAAGGTATGTGATATCACATAGCGTTGGGTTCATTCAACAACGTGCCAATCATGATTAAATTCAGTGTTTTTACGTTCTTGAAAGTAGAGTATATGAGTTCTTGATGAATTTTGTTGAAGTTTCGTTTGAATCTTAATTGTTGGGTTTTGGAGGAGTTCTTGAGATGATTTGATAAGATTTAGGGATGTTTTTGAGTAGGTTCTTGTATACTTTGGTTGGGTATTCAAATCTAAGTGTTTAGGAAAGAAACCAATCGAATCTAAGCGATTTAGGGTCAAAAAACGAGCAAGAAAATTTGTGGGTTTTCTTGGCAGGGGGCTGGCGCACTGCGCCACTCAGTGCACCAGCATAAGTAGTCTGTAGTTTGGGCTCTAGGGTGCCGCTCCACTCAGTGTGCCCCAACCCAGGTTCTGTAGTTAGAGCTTTGGCGCAGAATTTTGTTGAAGTTTCGTTTGAATATTAATTGTTGGGTTTTGGAGGAGTTCTTGAGATGATTTGATAAGATTTAGGGATGTTTCTGAGTAGGTTCTTGTATACTTTGGTTGGGTATTCAAATCTATGTGTTTAGGAAAGAAACCAATCGAATCTAAACGATTTAGGGTCAAAAAACGAGCAAGAAAATTTGTGGGTTTTCTTGGCAGGGGGCTGGCGCACCGCGCCACTCAGTGCACCAACATAAGTAGTCTGTAGTTTGGGCTCTAGGGTGCCGCTCCACTTAGTGAGCCCCAACCCAGGTTCTGTAGTTAGAGCTTTGGCGCTCTGCGCCACTCAGTACGCCAAGGTCGCCAGGTCCTCTACCCTTTCCCAGTTCTTTCCGTTTGAGTTCCCTCGAATAGTACCTATGTTTTCTAGTTTTTTTCTACCCTCTAAGGTACGTTTAAACATTGAGAGATTATCTATAACATGAGATCATAACCCTTGAATCCATAATTCAAATTCAAGGTAGAGTTAAGAGTCAAGTCTTGAGAGTTCTTCGAGTCATTTTAAGAAGTCTTTTACAAATCTTGTAAACTTGTTTAAGACTTAAGCATTAAGATTGAGAAAGAGTAGAGCCGAGTTCATTTTATTTAAAATGTGATATGGTGACTAAGTATTCCCAAAGAGTAAATATTTTCACATTTAAGATAAGAGGAAACACCAATTTCCAAATGAGTTTTCATGAGTAGTTTTGAGTTCCATCTCTTCTAAGATATAAGCTTTTTGAGTAATAACCTCAAACCATAGAGAAAGAGTTATGTTTTAAACATATGAGCTGAGTATATTTTTGGAGTAGTATTGAGCACCAATATGGGGACGAGTTCATAATAACTCAAGTCTCCATAAACCATGTAGCTATCGTGGGTAGAAAGGGTCATACTTTTTAGATGATTCCTTAATGCTTTTAAGCATAGACTAGTGGATCCACTTAGTTGAGGCGTTCTATATCACGACAAGTTATAGAACAACTCTGACAGCGTGGGCGAGACGATGTATCATAGCATAGCTCATAGTGATGCTTGTTGGTTAGAGAATAAATAGAGTTTATTTATGTATACTTATATACAACTGAGATATTATAGTATTTCCCAATAATTCTAGATGTTAACTACTGTTTTAAATGCTTTATATAAACTGCATCTTTACTGTTGTTTATTTCTACATTGAGTTGAGTATCTATGAGTTGAGTAAAGATGACGTAAGTGTTTCTTTCAGATTTCAGTTCAAGATTATGTCATGTTTAGCTTTCCCCTCGCATGCTCGTACATTCAATGTACTGATGTCATTTGGCCTGCATCATTTTATGATGTAGATACAGGTAACCAGGATTAGCACCCAACGCTTTGTTGATCCTGTTGAGCATTCAGAGTCAGTTGGTGAGCCTCATTGCTTTCCGGAGGATCCCTTTTTACATTGCTTTAGCATTTTCAGTTGTTAGGATGATCAGGGGTCTTGGCCCGACATCCCTCATAGTTTTAGAGGCTTCATAGACAGATAACTATAATTCTTTAGGCTTTGCATTTCAGTTATTTTGTTATAAGACTTGAGTTGCCACTTTGGCTAGCTGAATGTTTACTTCTAAAACATTCTAAGTTATTTTGAGACAGCTGAGTAAAGTTGCATCTGATTTCTTTTATTAATGCTTAAAGTCTTCCGCTGAGAGTCTAGCCAGGCCAAGGGTTCGCTTGGGGCCAGCAATGGTTCTCGAGTGCCAGTCCCGCCCAGGGTGTAGGCTCGGGGAGTGACATTAGGCTAATCTTGTCAATGTGAGACGCCTAATTTACTTCATTGGGTCATTCATCCCAAAAATGTGGCATGTCTTTTGTCTTTAGGCTTTGAATATCGTGAGAAATATTATTTCTTTAATTTTCATCATGTTTATATTGTACATTCTCTACTGATGATCTTGTCTTAGATTCTTCACAGTATTCATCATCTACAGGATTAGAACTACATTTGACCTGATTCCTAGCTCAACAGGATGTGTAGGCGCCACGACGGCTCGGTCAAGTACCAGTGTGATTTTCTTTCCTCCTTGTAATAAAAACTGGGACAGGATTTTCACAATAAAGGCACTACCTTCAGCAAGTCAAGATTGGAGATTATTGTAAAGATTTGCCAAGAGTTCTAACTGGGACAATTTTTTTGAGGAGGACCTCAAAAATTCCAACAAGTACTGTTAGAAATTTGATAGTCAACTTCAAATGATCCAACATTGCTTGAAGTTTAAAGTGAACTTGCAAATTTCCAGCATTATTATGACAGAGACAAAATAAATTTAGGATGTGAGCCACCATCACCTTGTATAAATTCCTCAATAAGACATGAGTCACAATAAACACAAAGTGTTCAAGAGAAAAATGATGATTGCTCACTTGTGTCAAAGTGATCAGGCACTTTGTACACATTCTCTTGTGAATATTTCCTTAAAGTTTCTTGATCAAGTTGCTAGTTAAAGAGACATTGTATCCACCAATCGTTCATTTTCAAACATAGGGACAGATGAAAGCGTCAAGATGATGACACTTTCAATACAATCATTGAGCCATCCACCTCGTTACAGTGGACAATCATCGAGCCATCCACCTCGTTACAGTTGGACAATCATCGAGCCATCCACCTCGTTACAGTTGGACAATCATCGAGCCATCCACCTCGTTACAGTGGACAATCACGAGCCTTCCACTTCGTTACAGTTGGAAAATCGAGCCATCCACCTCGTTACAGTGGACAATCATTGAGCCATCCACCTCATTACATTGGACAATCACCGAGCCATCTACCTCGTTACAGTGGAAAATCATCGAGTCATTCATCATTGCATTTTTCATTTACCGAGAGGGTCATTGCATTTTTCATTTGCCAAGAGTGCCATCACATTTTTGATTTCCCGAAAGGGTTATTGCATTTTTCATTTGCCAAGAGGGCCATTGCATTTTTCATTTGCCAAGAGGGCCATTGCATTTTTCATTTTCCAAGGGGACCATTACATTTTCATTCACCGAGAGGGCCATTGCATTTAAGTCACATCTATTTGGAGGTGAAGGATGTGCACCCTATCTATTCCGCGTTCAAGTCGGAGGAGACTTGCGTTGAAAGATATTTGCATTTAAGTTGCATCTATTCAGAGGTGAAGGATATGCACCCTATCTCTTCCGCGTTCAAGTCGAAGGAGACTTGCGTCGAAAGATATTTGCATTTAAGTCGTATCTATTCAGAGGTGAATGATGTGCACCCTATTATTCCGTGTTCAAGTTGGAGAAGACTTACGTCAAAAGATATTTATATTTAAGTCACATCTATTTGGAGGTGAAGGATGTGCACCCTATCTATTCCATGATCAAGTCGGAGGAGACCTGCGTTGAAAGATATTTGCATTTAAGTCGTATCTATTCAGAGGTGAATGATGTGCACCCTATCTATTCCGAGTTCAAGTCAGAGGAGACTTACGTCGAAAGATATTTACATTTAAGTCGCATCTATTCGAAGGTGAATGATGTGCACCATATCTATTCCACGTTCAAGTCGAAGGAGACTTGCGTTGAAAGATATTTACATTTAAATCTCATCTATTCGGAGGTGAAGGATGTGCACCCTATCTATTCCGCGTTCAAGTTGGAGGAGACTTGCGTAGAAAGATATTTGCATTTAAGTCGTATCTATTAAGAGTTGAAGGATGTGCACCCTATCTATTCCGCGTTCAAGTCGGAGGAGACTTGCATTGAAATATATTTGCATTTAAGTCATATCTATTCGGAGGTGAAGGATGTGCAACCTATCTATTCAACATTCAAGTCGGAGGAGACTTGAGTTGAAAGATATTCGCATTTAAGTCGCATCTATTCGGAGGTGAAGGATGTGCATCCTATCTATTCCACGTTCAAGTCGGAGGAGACTTGCGTTGAAAGATATATGCATTTTAAGTCACATCTATTCGTAGGTGAAGGATCTGCACCCTATCTATTCCGCATTCAAGACGGAGGAGACTTGCGTTGAAAGATATTTCCAATTAAGTCGCATCTATTCGGAGGTGAAGGATGTGCACCCTATCTATTCCATGCTTAAGTCGAAGCAGACTTGCATTGAAAGATATTTGCATTTAAGTAGCATCTTTTCGGAGGTGAAGGATGTGCACCCTATCTATTCCACGTTCAAGTCTGAGGAGGCTGGCGTTGAAGGATATACACAAATATCCTACCGATGGATCATCTCCATTCGTCCTACCAATGGACATGCATTTGTTTTGCACAAATATCCTACCGATGGATCATCTTCATTCGTCCTACTGATGGACATACATTCAGATCCTACCGATGGAAATACATTCAGATCCTACCGAAGCACATACATTCAGATCCTACCGATGGATCATCTTCATTCATCTTACCGATGGACATACATTGATACCCTACCGATGGATCATCTTCATTCGTCCTACCGACTGACATGCATTTATATCCTACCGATGGATCATCTTCATCTGTCGTATCGTAAGAGATGCTACCTTTTTTTAAAATTTTGTCTCTACTTCATCTTTGTTTTTTCGAGAACATCCAAGAGGATGCATTCTCAATTAACCCATAGGTGTGGACTACGTCAACAAGGATGCAACACAATGTGGAACATTTTGGAAGCAAGTTGAGGATCGACTTCCACCACATTTCAACCACACTTTTATATGAAGGTCATGTGTTCGGCCAAAATCGGGTTTGTCAATTTTTTTTGTCCATGATTTCTGTCATCAATCATATCCAACAAAAGGGACAGTTGTTGAAACCCAATTTTGGCTTAACATTTATAAAATTCCTAACTTTTAAGTTCTATTTATTCAATGGTTCAAAATACTTTTTTTTCAAATTTTAAATAAGTTTATCGATATTTATCCTTATTTGTCAAAATTTTATATTTTTTATCAGTTAATTTTAGTTGCATTATTTTTTTGTCACAGCCGGTTAGATATGTTCAAATATTTGTTCATTTTGATTAAATCGTTATTTCTATTAAATTATATTTTTTTACATGTCATTAGTTACGTTCATTACATTTTTAAATAATCATTTTATTTGTTACATTTGTTAATATTTATTTTGATATTTTGAACAATCTAGAAATTCATTCAAATATGGATAAGATTTCATACACATATATTTTATTAACTAGTGGTTTTAGCCCATGGTTTAAAGATAGTGGTATTGTACTATAGGTGGTTTTCAATTTTCTATTTAAGTTATTTCTTAGTTATTAAGTTAGGGGTGGTGAAATATTTTTATATTAGATTTGGAAATTTTCAGATTTTTATTCATAAACGGTTCCACTATTCATTAATTTTCCGGCTGCAACCACCCCGGAATTCGGCGAAGCTTCGGCAATACAAAACACCGACCCAAAAACCCAAGCTTCCTTTCCCTTTGTCTGATCACTCCAATAGGCTACATATTACCAAACGATCCCTAAGGGAAACATTTCTAGGTAACTTTCCGTTCTTCTAATTTGTATAACATGTGAGAATTTTTTGTAAAGAAGAAAATCTTTATTTTTGAAGAAATATATAAAATAACATAAATTTCTTTAAATTGGATTAACTATATCATAAAAGCAACAAATATTAATTAGAAGAAATTTTTTTTCGAATAAACTACAAGTTTGGGGATTCTGAAGTTATAATTCAAGAATATAACTATTTTGAGTTATTCTCATAGTTCTATTGCAAAGTTACTTTTATCAACACAAAATCTAGTCATTTGAAAATAACATAAGTGCATATGACATCAACTTATGGAAAAATTCTACATAATACTAATATAAATAAGAGATTCAACATATATAAAATGTTAGTACACAATCTACTTGCATCACAAAGGCATCTCTCCTATTTTAACTTTCTCTCCCCTTATTCAAAACCCATATTTTCAAAAGTATTACATAAAAAAAATTCAAAGAAAATGAGTTAGAAAAAATCATATATCAAATATTTGTATATTCACATAGAAAAATAATAAGAGGAAAAGTACACTTAAAATAATGTAAAAGACCATGGGATCTAAGTTCATTTGTATTGTAGTTTTGATGATTTAAACATCATTGAGGCCTACCCCTTCCCTCATCCACTACCAACATCTCCAAAATAAGAAGAAAAAAATTGAAGAAGGAGGTCCAAAAAACGGAAATACCACAAGGAGTAACTTCACTCACCATCTGTTTTGCACTGGTCTAGGGTTGAAAACCTTGAAGAAGTCATTTTCCATGTTCACTTTTGTTGTGAAACTATAAGAGAACAGATGAAATCGCCGCACAACCTTAACACTAAAATCTTTTTCAATTTTGAAGGAATATTATTACTCGAAAGTATATATATATATGTAAGAGGAAAAGATTACAAAAGTTCACATGACTTAGGTGATCTCTCTTTTGCTCCAACTTCCTATGACTACGTTTTCTAAGGATCCACTCCACACATCTCGTGCAAGCAACAATATTATCAATTATTGTAAGGTGATTAACATTACTTATAACCAACATAATGGTCATGACAAATAGCCTTGTTCACACCAATAATCACTTTACTAGCCTTGTTCCTACCAAAAATCTTTTTACCAGCCTTGTACACACTAGATGTCATTTTACCAGAGATCTAATTTTGGTATGAAGAAGGCTAGTAAAGTGATTATTGGCGTGAACAAGGATATTTTATCCATCATGTTGTTGGTTATATATAATGCTAATTACGTGACAAAAAATGATAAAATTGTTTGTGGCAAGAATTGTGTGGAAATAGTGAATCCCTAGAAAACTGAGCCAATGAAAGTTTCAGCCAAAAGATAGTTCACCTAAGTCATGTGAACTTTTGTAATCTTCTCGTTTCATATATATATACTGTTGAGTAATAATACTCCTTCAAAATTGAAAAAGATTTTAAGGTTAAGGTTGTGCGGCGATTTCATCTGTTCTCTTATAGTTTCAAAATAAAACTGAACATGGAAAAGGGCTTCTTCAAGGTTTTCAACCTTCAAACCAGTGCAAGACAGATGGTCAGAGTACTTACTCCTTGCGGTATTTTAGTTTTATGGAAATTGTGAATTGAAGGAAAATATTTTATTTATAAACTCAGAAGTTCTTGAATCTTACTTCAAGTTCTATATATTATGTATATTTCTGTATATTTCTATATTTTCTGTATAATAAAAATAACTAACAGTATCCCTATTGTTAATAGTAAACAACCAAATTAAACTAAAATTAGAAAATCTATTCCTATATGAACTAGGACAAACAAATCCTAACTAGACATTAATTAACTAAATATGAAAATAACAGATCCTAAATAACTTAGGATTTCTACTCCAACTTTGAATTATTATTTCTAACATTCTCCCGTAATTCAAAGTTGTATACTCTTGTCTCTTTCTTCTTTTCATTGTTGTTGTATTGAAAAACACATTTCTTCAATGTTCAATTTATTTCTTTTCATTGGTGTTGTATTGGAGAACTTCTCTTCAATCTTCAATTGTTGGAGTAGTTCTATTCAATTCTCATTTATTCTTTTCTTGGTTATGTCGAAGCACTTTCTCTCCAACTTCCAAGTGTTGGAGCACTTTCTCTCCAACTCATGATATTTTTTTTCTTGGTTGTGTTGGAGCACTTTTCTCCAACTTCCAAGTATTAGAGCACTTCCTATCCAACTCACGATATTTTTTCTCTTGGTTGTGTTGGAGCACTTCTGTCTAATTTTCAAGGTTGATGCCCTTCCCAGCAACGCCTTTTCTTTTGTTTTTTTTTGTTTTTGGTGTTGGAGCACTCTCTCTCCAACTCTCGTTGATGCCCTTCCCATCAACTCCTTTTCTTTTTCTTTTTTTTTGTTGTTTTTTGGTGCTGGAGCTCTCTCTCTCAAACTTTTGTTGATGCCCTTCCCATCAACTCCTTTTATTTTTGTTTTTGACTTTCTCCAACTCTTATTTTAGAGAAGAGTTTCTTCCTCTTGTCTTTGATTGCACTTCTTTAAATCTGTAATATTTTGGTAAGTCTTTCCTCCTAGCATGTTCTTTTCATGCATATATTATTCGTCCAGCTTTAGTGAACATGATCGTTGGCCAGACGGGCAGCTTATATGGGTCAGAGCCGTCCGCCGGCAACAAAAACTCTTAGATCTTCTACCAGGATCATAGAAACTCTGATACTAATTTGAAGGAAAATATTTTATTTATAAACTCAAAAATTCTTGAATCTTACTTCAAATTCTATCTATTCTGTATATTTCTGTGTATTTCTATATTTTCTGTATATTGAAAATAACTAACAATATCCCTATTTATAATAGTAAACAACCAAATTAAACTAAGACTAGAAAATATATTGCTATATGAACTAGGACAAACAAATCCTAACTAGACATTAATTAAATAAATATGAAAATAACAAATCCTAAATAACTTAGTATTCCTACTCCAATTTTGAATTATTATTTCCAACATGAATCCCTACGAAACTGAGCCAAAGGAAGTTTTAGCCAAAGGAAGTTTGTGAGGGTTTTGTACTATGGTTGGACCAGTATGGAGTTGGTAAAAAAATTTGGAGTCGTTGGAGTTTTTTTTCTACAGTTGGAGCCCGTATATTCTATAATCACTCCTTATTTGAGGATCCCGTATGCACCTATTTTCATTTTGGGTATTATCCCCATTCATGTCTGTGTTCTATCCAATTAGAGTTGTGACACAGAGATCATATTCCATATCTCTTTCAATTCGATTAGAGTTCTCACCATGAGATTCTATCTCAAATCCCCTTTGACATGATTAAAGGTATGACTGGGCGGCTTTATTGGATACTTGATCCGTGAAGTATTCCATGGGAGGTTCTCGCAATTCTAGTACTATCTTTAAATTCTCCGTATAATTCTTACCTCTACTATGTACCTATCAAGCTTACAGGGGTTCATTCAAGTTTTTAGCTTTACTTGTGCACGAGTGTACCTTTTAGGTTTATGGGGGTAAATAGGTTAAGTTAGTTGTATTTATTTCATTTACTTTCTTAGTACACTCATGTGCATTCCTCTTTGCCTTTCGTTCTTTCACTTCTGTTGTGTTTAGATTCTAGCATTTCATATTTCTTTTACTTTTCTTGCTATGTCGTCCTATGATTTCTACTTATTACCTGTTGTTTGGTACTCATACTAAACTCTGGATCTGTTTTATGATGCAGATCTGAGAACCACTAACCAGCTTTGGGATTTGGGTGAGTAGCACCTTCAGTTTTGAGGCGAGCTTGATCACATGGCATCCTCGACGTACCTGTCTCTATCTGTATATTGGGTTGGCTACTATTTTACATTGTGAGAGAAGCCTTGTATTTTGGGTTTACTTTTGTAACTTGTACTCTTTTATTTTAGAAGCTCTGTACTTGTGACTTCTAGTTTCTAAGAGTGGTCTTTTATTCTGTATATATCTTTTTGTTTTTTTCTACTTGTTATTCTGTTTCTGGTACTTATTTTTTCGTTTCCGCTTATTTCTGTAGGTGCCATCATAACTTGATAAATCAAGTTATGACATAGACTAAGTGAAGTGGGATCTTGAACGAGTCTAGGTAGTCAACACGAGACCGCCAACAAATCACACTTACAAATAGGGCTACTTGGAGGTCACAACCTAGTAAGGAGGGTTGTATCTAACCCAATTCCATTCTTGAAACAAGCCCCACGGGCCTCGAACACCAACATCTAAAGAAACTCTAGCCAAACCTAGGAAAAGGATTACAATATCAATACTAGGCCATTCTAGTATATACATAGCTCGCACGAACAAATATACCATCAAACTACTCATGATCAACCTGAAGACCACCTAAAATACGAAAAATGAGACTAAAACAATAAAAATATAGAAGCGACAAGGATTCATGCTCAATTCCAACTCAATACCTAGAAAATACCATGCTAGAACAATCAACAAGCAAGGTCTAAAGATAGTAAGTCGTAGCCTACCTCAAAGCTGATCTCACGTGCTCCTAACCTCTATATTGGAGCTTTTCCTGTTCAACCTGCCTTCGAAATATGTAATGCTATCAAATTAGTGATTCTAGTTTCAATACGGTCGTTTAGACTCCCAAATTGCAACAATTGAAAATGAGACTCAAAATGAGCTAAAAATTGTATTGTGGGACCCACGTATAAAATATTTTAATTGACTCTGTCAATACGCCCCAACAAGCTCAAGAAACTTATGCCTCAGAAATTGGCACAATCCAAGCTCAAAAGTGCCCTAAAAATGTCATGCACAATTATTCAAGAATTCACAATCAATGATTCAAAACAAAGGAAATTGAAGAGAACTTATGGGTTAAATGGGTAAACGAAGTTCCTAACAATATCCCAAAGCACGATTGCCAAATATTCACAGTAATAAACTCTTAATTTTGATCTCTTATGTATTACAATGGAGTAATAATATAATGAACAATGCGTTGAAAACGGAATATAACTGCCAGTGATGACGCTAAAGGGCTAAATGATCGCTTAAGCGGCCACAGTAACCAAGTTTTTTTCTAAAGAAGTCAAGCATATGTTGGCCCACCTCCACTTCAGTGGTCTATAAGACATTAAAGCGACAAGCTCTAAAGTGGTCCTAGGTCGCTAAAGCAGCTACACAAGAAGGCTTGCACCAACAAAAATTGCTACAACCCAACGAACTCCGATCGGGTGGTCAAGATTTGTTCGGAATCCTATGCACACAAACAAACAAACTACCCCACCAAATTCTTCATTCTAGACTCAACAAAAATATCAAAACTTCCATCATAGATTGTCTCGACAAAAAGTTGGTCCAACACCTAAGACTTTTTTAGCCATTAGCCACAAGGTTGACTAAAATGATTCTAAAAGCCACGAGACCTGGGTGAAAGGTCCATCTAGACCAAACTTGACGTTCAGGAGCTAATAAAACCTTCAGGATTATATTCCAAGGATGTTTAATTGAAGTGTTTACCAAATAGTTTAAACTTTAGAAGCTCCAAAAAAGGGAAACTTACATAAAACCAAATGAATGACCAGGTGACCGAGCTATCAACCCAAACAAGTCATAAATTACTAGGGTCTTTATAGAAAATCTCTAAATACCGAAAATACTTGAAAAATAGAGATAATGACCTAGAGGGTCATTACATTTTCTTTCATTAATTCACAAATATATTTTTCTTTTTCACCCATAAGGTTCCCCATCCATAAATTGTCTCATCCAACAACTAGGTTTATTTTACCACATTTCCAACTCTTGCATTTTGACACAAATCTTTGCTAGCAGAATTGCGGATGGTAAATCAAGTTTGTAGTCTCTCATCATATAAATCAGAATATGCTAAAATTAGGAACCAATAATTTGTATTGAAAATGCTATAAGATCAAACTGTAAAATCATTCATTAAAAGAGTTATAGGCTTTTATTATCATCTGATTTTTTTATTTTCATCGTATTTTTCCAACAAAGTAAGGATTCTTTTTGTAGATTTGCACATCTACTTTTGATTATATGTATACCTGAATACATGGAAATCCTAACCTTGTGAGCAGGGGCCCTTTTGTTTCCAACGGAATAAAGAAAGTTAAATGGTCAGGTTCACAAACATAAATCTTATGAAACTTAAACATACTTCATTCGTTTCATTTATGTGGTGTTATTCTATTGAACATGGACTTAATAAGAAAAATACTTATTAAAGATGTCAGCCAACATAACAACCAAACCTTTTAAAAATCCTTTTTCTCATGTTGAAATATACAAATATATCATTTTTGCACTAACATACTAACAAGAAAGAATTAAATTGCATATGAAATGAAATAGAGGAGTAGACATAGAGATCTTTAATTTGTGTCTACCTTTTTAACGTGGTGCCTATTTCATAAATGTGTCAGCCCTTTCATTCTCTTCCTCTTCGTCATAATCTTCTTCTCTTTCTTTTTCCGATACTACTTCATATACACCGTCCTCTTATGATATCCTCATCCACTTGTTCTTCTACCCTGTAATTAGCATCGCTATAATCAAAAGATAAACTATTATTGTTATCATTAGCAAATTTTTCCATTTAAGTCTATGCTCTTTTTATGTTTATTTATTCTTCCTCCTCCTCCACAACCAATTTTAAACCTTCAACTCCTTTCTTTACACATTTAATTATTTCTAGTAATGTTAAGTGAACTGTTCTATTTTCATCGTAATAAAAATCAAGAAGTCTCCAAACTCTAGATTATTGTCCTTAATGAATTTCTCTCCTCTGACATCAATATTGAAAATAAAAATATCTTCATATTTTGATCATTCCTATAGGTCACATATTGCCTAAGCCATCCCTAAGGGAAACCTCTCTAGGTATCTTTCCACTCTTGTAATTTGTATAACCTATGGGGATTTTAGTGAAGAAAAAAAAAGAAAAAAAGTTTCATTTCGGAATGAAATGTTGAACAAACTAAGTTTCTTTTAATTAGATTTACCATATCATAAAATAAGCCAATATTAGATGGAAAAATATTCAAAATAAACTTAAAATATGAGACTTTTGGTGTTGGAATTAAAGAATATAACTACTTCAAAAACTAAAAAATAATATTTTAGGTGTTCACATAGTTTACAGCAAAATTACTTTCTTAAACAGTAGTAATATGGTCATTTGGAAATGATGTATGTAATTTATGACATCGACTAACTCAATTCTATAGAATACTCGTATAAAATAAGGAAATTTAGCTTATATAATACTAGTATAAAATTAACTTGAAACACACAGGGGTTTTACAAATCTTAATCTCATCAACGAATTTCCCATCCCATATCCCATTCCCGCATCTCTAAAATGAAAGAAATTAAAGAAAACTTTTTGGGAATCAAATACAAGGAGGGGATAAATAAACTTACCAACCATTGTACATTGGTTTCAAGGACCTTGAAGAGTCCGTTTTCCATGTTCTCTTTTGTCGTCAAACTTTTACGAACATAAATCTGCAAGCTTTTTGAGAATTGAAGAATTTGCGGCGGCAACCTAACCCTACGATCTTCTTTAAGAAAAGAGAAGAACTTACGGCGGCACCTTAACCCTAGAAGTTTCTTTAATAGAAAAAAGAATTTACGGAAACACCTTAATATTAAAAGGATCTACAATATTTTAACAGAATATAAAGCGGAGAATATTATAAATATCTTAAAGGAATATTTTTAACAATAGTAATAATAATAATGTGTTGTTAGTGGCTGTCACGGCAAAAAAAGGGCGTGATTGCACTCGTCTTTTTCCATCAAGAAAAGTCAGTCTAAAACCATTCATGACCCAAAACCGGCTCATCATGGCATCATCTACAACCCACCGAGTGGACAAGCCGAAACCAAAAAAACAAGATGCGGAATAAGCAATTTATGTAATAACAGTAGTAATATGCGGAAGTCAAGGATAATAAATAGGAAAAAGGGCCATGTCATATATCTGTAGTACGATACAAAACGTACAAAATAGGCCCAAAATATATGCAAATTGCACGATGAAAGTAAACAAGAGATTGATACAAGCAAAAGAAACTAACACTACCAACAAGCAGGTCAACAACTAAACACTCACCCCAAATAGTCACACAACCAGTCAATCACACAAATCAATGCAGTGTATATGTGGCCAATTCAAGATTATTGCAAAAAGATTCTGAGTTGTCTCACTTGCTATCCCGTGGACCCCGAGGATACTACATAACCCCACAAGAGCTTATCAAAAGTAAACGAAATCTGAAATTCAGTGTGCGGGCTGCGAGAGCTTATCAAAATTAACATTATAAGGCGAAAATAGTATATTTTCCCTCCATACCAAATTTTCATCAGTAAAATCAGTTTAAAACCAGTAGTCCTTCTCCCAAGGAGCTAATAGTCATCAGAAAGCGTAGTGTACTTAAAAAATAATCTACAAAACCTCTTTTCTTTTCAAACATCGATGCAATATGCCATTGATATGTTATGAAGATAATTTCATATCGAAATACAATCATGTAATCATCACAAGTCAACTTATATCACATACAAATGGGTAGAGTGCATGTCACACTACAAGAACACTAACAGAGAACTCTTACCCCCAAGCTCACGACCTTAGGTCCAACAGTCCAATAATTTACCAAGATATAATGAAAACAACAAAACCAATACAAGTCAATCAAAGCACACAACAATGTAAGGTTTCACGCCACCAAGAAGAAAACTCTAAGGGTACTTATAAAACAAGCACGATGAACAAACTCAACTAAGGCTTTACCAGCTAAAATTATGCTAAGCAATCCAACATATGACCATAATAACTTAAAGATCAAAAGCATACGCTAAAACCGAAGTCCAACTCTAATCATCCAATGCAACTCACAGTAAAATTAATCTAAAAGAGCCAAGTCTAGAAAAAAGATAAATCGTTGTTGACACCCAATTTTGGCCTAACATTTGTAAAATTCGTAACTTTTAAGTTCTATTTATTTAATAGTTCAAAATACTTTTGTTTTTTAATTTTAAATAAGTTTATCGATATTTATCCATATTTGTCAAAATTTTAGATTTTTTATCAGTTAATTTTATTATTTTTTGTCACAGCTGGTTAAATACGTTCAAATATTTATTCATTTTGATTAAATCGTTATTTCTGTTAAATTACATTTTTTTTACATGTTATTAGTTACGTTCATTACATTTTTAATGATCATATTATTCGTTACATTTGTTAATATTTATTTTGATATTTTGCAAAGTCTAGAAATTCATTCAAATATGGATAAAATTTCATACACATATATTTTATTTGCTAGTGGTTTTAGCCCATGGTTTTAAGATAGTGGTATTGTACCATAGGTGGTTTTTGATTTTCTATTTAAGTTATTTCTTAGTTATTAAGTTAGGGGTGGTGAAATATTTTTAGATTAGATTTGGGAATTTTCAGATTTTTATTCATAAAGCGTTCCACTATTCATTAATTTTCCGGCTGCCAGCACCTCGGAATCCGGCGAAGTTCCGGCAATACAAAACGCCGACCTAAAAACCCAAGCTTCCTTCCCCTCTATCTTTGTTTGCTGCCAGCAGCAACAATAATAGCAACCAGCAGAAAGAACAGCCCATCTGTTTTTCTTCTTTCACCAGCAGCTACCACCAAACAGCCGCCCAAAGACCCCTCGTCCCCCTCCAGCTCAACGCCAAACTAAACCCCATCCCCATTTTTCCAGAAAACGGTGGCCAAAAAGCACCATTTATTCCATTTCCGGTCACCAAAAAGCCTCCAAAACCCGTTCGTGCCTTGCTCCGGCGAACAACTAACAACAATAACGTCACACTCCGGCGAGCCACTCATGTCGTGAACAAGAACCATACAAAATCAACCCCAAGTCGCATGCTACAACACTGATCTCAACGAGCCCACAACGGTGGAAACCAATCACAGCAGCTGGGAATGCTAAACTCCGGTGAAATCTTATTGTTTGTTTCCGTTATTCCTTCTTATTTGATTATACACTATTATTGTTTTCATCATTTTTTATTACTGATATTTTAGTACTGTTATTGTTCAATGTGTGGTTGTGTTTGAAAATTTATTCCAAGTGAGCTTTTTACATTGATGTAGTTATGGCTAATTTCATTTATATTACACTTTGTTTTGTTAAAATTTCTTTTTTGAATATGGTATTAATGATTGATTTTTTTTTTGACTTTTTCCTATTTCTATAAATATATATTCACTATAGTTCAAGATGCTTCTATAACGTCTTGGTGATTCAGTATTTCGAATATTTTAGTGGTGTATTTTATTTTACTCTTATTATTTTGCAATCACTGTTGGCTTCAGTTTTGTGTTTATTTATAAGTTGTTACTCTATTTTTATTCACTGTCTAGCTATTATTTGGTTTATAAATTGTTTTGGTTACTGTTTGTTTGTGGTTTCATATTATATTATTTTGTTTTCATTGATCTCGTATGATTTTGGTGTTGAAATGAGTTAAAATTGGCCAATGAGAAGATCTCTCTATCGGTTTTGGAGGTCTCTCCATTATAAAATACGGAAATTTAGTTTAAGTTTATATGTATTGTATGTTAAAATTGGCCGATGAAGAAATTACCATCGATTTCCAAGGCCTCCCATGTTAATAAGAAGGGTTTTTATTTTGAATTTATTATTTAATTTATTTATTTTAATTCATATTTTTTTAGTGCTAACACTTTTACTAAGTGTCTTTACAGGTAGCCGGAGTTGCTTTCCATTGAAGCGATTCAAATGAAGTTCGAAATTATATTCTTTATTTATTATCGTATATTATTGTAACACCCCGTATCCGAAAACAGACCAAAATGTAGATTTCCAGAAGTTGCAGGTGCAACCCACGGTTGCCACCCACTAACCGTGCTGGTGGTACGTGGATGGCCACTTGCGACCCTTCCCCAGAACCCTCAGAAAAATTGGCTAGGTGTCGACCCACGTAGGACCTACGAACCGTAGGTCAGACCACAGTCTGTGATCCAGGGCCGTAGGTCAGACCTCCCAATTTCAGTCCCAGACGTCAAACGACAGCTGACCAGCACGGACCGTCGGCCAGACCCGTCAGTGGCCCCGACAACTTTTTAAGTCAGGGGTTGTTTGGTCTTTTTCTTATGCGTTGGACCTCTAAACTACGTCGTTTAACCCCCCTAAACTACGTAGTTTTGTTATGTTTAAGCCTAGTAACTTAATTAGAACTTACCTTAGTCAAATCATTCACCAAGAAATCGATCAAACTAGAGAAATAGAGGAGAAGAAGTCGACCAGCCCTAGTTCAAAAACGCAGCAAGGTTTTCATCAATTCCAGCCCGAAATCAAAAGATTTCTCTGTGGAATTCTTCACCATGTATGTGGGATTTCACTAGTGGGTTCCTTTCGCCCATTAGGTCCCTAGAATTCAGTCAGATTCTTGATTCCCTTCATATTATCTAGACCTAGGGTTTCTAGAATTTCAACAGATCATTATGAATTAGTTACTTTAATGTTCCTAATCAGATTATCATGATTTTAGTATTGTTTTGGGTAGATGCTTTCGTAAACTCAGAACCCTAGCTATGTAGTTCTAATAGTTCATGAAATACACATGCTAGGTCAGTTATTTCAGATATACATGCCTCAGATTCAAATGTTTCATTATCAGTACATTAATGTTGCATTCTCTGATTTTGCATGTCAGTATTTTGAGATATCCAGTATTATAGAAATTCAGTCATAATCTTTTATTTACATAACCAGTTGGGAGTAGACTTAATACCGAGTTGGACTAGGGTCAGTCACTCTCATGTCCCAGTACTACGTGCCCCGTAGGTTGTAAGTCCCCTCTGTGGGCATCATTTTACTGATCACGCCAGTCATGCCTCTATACCTCTGGCAGGGTAGATTGGGTCCTCTCGATGGAGTGTATACATCGGACTCCACATTTAGCTCATGTGGTTTTATGTCGGTTATTAGTAGCTCCCTCACATTCAGATTCTATTGCATTGACCATGTTATCAGTTACAGTCAGATTTCAGTCTCAGCATGTTATAAACTTGGTCATTGCATTCAGTTAATTCATGTTCAGTATTTCCAGTATAGTATTATGCTTATCTTATATCATTGCTCAATTATATGCTTTGTTCAGTTATGCTTATATTGTTCAGCTTTACTCTATCCTGCATGCTCAGTACCTTTCAAGTACTGATGCATACTCTGCGCTACATCTTCTCATGATGTAGGTCCAGGTTCTCAGCTTCCAGATCACGCATATATCGGTTCTCGATCTTCAGTTCAGCAGCATCAGTGGTGGGTCATCATTCTTCGAGGACGATTGACATGATTATCTTTCTACTTTTAGTATTTAGTTTCAGTTTTTGCTAGATTTAGCTGGGGCATTGTCCCAGCATCTCGAGTCAGTTAGAGGCTTTATTTCAGACATAGTTAGAATTAGTTTTAGATTCGATTTTGATATTTTAGTTGTGGTTAAACTCTCAGATTATATATCCAGATTTAGAATGGGTATTCCCCATCACTTTCAGTTTATCTCATGTTTAAGCTTCCGCATAGAATTATCTTATTTTAGTTATCATAGTATGCTTATGTTATGCCAGTAGGGTTAGCTTGGGGTCACTCGTGATCTTAGGTCATGTGTCCGCATCCTGGAGGTAGCTCGGGGCGTGACAAACTTGGTATCAGAGCATTAGGTTTAAGTGTCCTAGGATGTCTGAAAAGCCGCACTAAGTAAAGTCCTTTTCATGGGTGTGAAGTGCACCGCATCTAATTAGGGGGAAGCTACAAAGTGTTTTAGGAAAGCCTCATTTTCTTGATATTCTTATCGTGCGTTGGTATGATCTCTCTCTAACTCATCGTTATGCGTTTCAGATCATGCCTCCTCGTAGAGCTAACGGAAGGAATGCTAACGCAGCTCCTCCAGTCCCAGATCAGGATGTTTCGAATGCAGAGTTTCGGAACGCTATCCAACTTTTGGCTCAGAGTGTGACTAATCAGAACAACCAGCAGGTTCCAGCTCCTCCAAATGCTAATGTTGAGTCAGCTGCAGCTAGAGTTCGTGATTTTGTTAGGATGAATCCGCCGGAGTTATTAGGATCACAGATTGGTGAGGATTCCCAAAACTTCATACGTGACAAAAAATGATAAAATTGTTTGTGGCAAGAAATGTGTGGAAATCATGAATCCGTAGAAAACTGAGCCAAAGAAAGTTTGAGCCAAAAGATAGTTCACCTAAGTCATGTGAACTTTTGTAATATTCTCCTTTCATATATATATATACTGTTGAGTAATAATACTCCTTCAAAATTGAAAAAAGATTTTAAGGTTAAGGTTGTGCGGCGATTTCATCTGTTCTCATATAGTTTCAAAATAAAATTGAACATGGAAAAGGGTCTCTTCAAGGTTTTCAACCTTGAAACCAGTGCAAGACAGATGGTTAGAGTACTTACTCCTTGCAGTATTTTAGTTTTATGGAAATTGTGAATTGAAGGAAAATATTTTATTTATAAACTCAGAAGTTCTTGAATCTTACTTCAAGTTCTATCTATTCTGTATATTTCTATATTTTTTCTGTATAATAAAAATAACTAACAGTATCCCTATTGTTAATAGTAAACAACCAAATTAAACTAAAACTAGAAAATCTATTCTTATATGAACTAGGACAAACAAATCCTAACTAGACATTAATTAAATAAATATGAAAATAACAGATCCTAAATAACTTAGGTTTCCTACTCCAACTTTGAATTATTATTTCTAACATTCTCCCGTAATTCAAAGTTGTATACTCTTGTCTCTTTCTTCGTTTCATTGTTGTTGTATTGAAAAACACATTTCTTCAATGTTCAATTTAATTCTTGTCATTGGTGTTGAATTGGAGAACTTCTCTTCAATCTTCAATTGTTGGAGTAGTTCTCTTCAATTCTCATTTATTTTTTTCTTGGTTATGTCGAAGCACTTTCTCTCCAACTACCAAGTGTTGGAGCACTTTCTCTCCAACTCATGATATTTTTTTTCTTGGTTGTGTTGGAGCACTTCTCTCCAACTTCTAAGTGTTAGAGCACTTTCTCTCCAACTCACGATATTTTTTCTCTTGGTTGTGTTGGCGCACTTCTCTCCAACTTACAAGGTTGATGCCCTTCCCACCAACGCCTTTTTTTTTTTTTTTTGGTGTTTGAATACTGTCTCTCCAACTCTCGTTGATGCCCTTCCCATCAACTCCTTTTCTTTTTCTTTTTTTTTTGGTTTTTGGTGCTGGAGCACTCTCTCTCAAACTCTCGTTGATGCCCTTCCCATCAACTCCTTTTTTTTTTTTTTCTTTTTTTTGACTTTCTCTAACTCTTATTTTAGAGAAGAGTTTCTTCCTCTTGTGTTTGGTTGCACTTTATTAAATCTGCAATATTTTTATAAGTCTTTCCTCCTAACATATTCTTTTCATGGATATATTATTCGTCCAGCTTTAGTGAACATGATCGTTGGCCAGACGGGTAGCATATATGGGTCATAGCCGCCCGCCGGAAGCAGAAACTCTTAGATCTTTTACCAGGAACGTAGAAGCTCTGATACCAATTTGAAGGAAAATATTTTATTTATAAACTCAAAATTTCTTGAATCTTACTTCAAGTTCTATCTATTCTGTATATTTCTGTATATTTCTATATTTTATGTATATTGAAAATAACTGACAATATCCCTATTTATAATAGTTAACAACCAAATTAAACTAAGACTAGAAAATTTATTCCTATATGAACTAGGGCAAACAAATCCTAACTAGACATTAATCAAACAAATATGAAAATAACAAATCCTAAATAACTTAGGATCCTACTCCAATTTTAAATTATTATTTCCAACATGAATCCCTACGAAACTGAGCCAAAGGAAGTTTGAGCCAAAGGAAGTTTGAGAGGGTTTTGTAATATGGTTGGACTAGTGTGGAGTTGGTAAATTTTTTTGTAGTCGTTGGAGTTTGTTTTCTATAGTTGCAGCTTGTATATTCTATAATCACTCCTTATTTGAGGATTTCGTATGCACCTATTTTCATTTTAGGTATTATCCCCACTCCTGTTTGTGTTCTATCCAATTAGAGTTGTGACAGAGAGATCATATTTCATATCTCTTTCAATTCGATAAGAGTTCTCACTATGAGACTCTCTCTCAAATTCTCTTTGACCTGATTAAAGGTATGACTAGGCGGCTTTATTGGATACTTGAACCGTGAAGAATTCCATGAGAGGTTCTCGCAATTCTAGTATTATCTTTAAATTCTAGGTATAATTCTTACCTCTACTATGTACCTATCAAGCTTACTGGGGTTCATTCAGGTTTTTAGCTTTACTTGTGCACGAGTGTACCTTTTAGGTTTATGGGGGTAGATAGGTTAAATTAGTTGTACTTATTTCATTTACTTTCTTAGTACACTCATGTGCATTCCTCTTTGCCTTTCGTTCTTTGACTTCTGTTGTGTTTAGATTCTAGCATTTCATATTTCTTTTACTTTTCTTGCTCTGTCGTCCTATGATTCCTACTTATTACCTTTTATTTGGTACTCATACTAAACTTTGGATCTGTTTTATGATGCAGATCCGAGCACCAGTTACCAGCTTTGGGATTTGGGTGAGTAACACCTTCAGTTTTGAGGCGAGCTTGATCACATGGCATCCTCGACGTACCTGTCTCTATCTGTATATTTGGTTGGCTAGTATTTTACATTTTGAGAGACGCCTTGTATTTTGAGTTTACTTTTGGGACTTATACTCTTTTATTTTGGAAGCTCTGTACTTGTGACTTCAAGTTTCTAAGAGTGGTCTTTTATTCTGTATATATCTTTTTGTTTTTTTCTACTTGTTCTTCTGTTTCTGGTACTTATTTTTTCATTTCTGCTTATTTCTGTAGGTGCCATCATGACTTGATAAATCCGTTTATGACTTGATAAATCAGTTTATGACATAGACTAAGTGAAGAGGGGTCTTGAATGAGTCTAGGTAGTCAACTCACGACCGCCAACAAATCACACTTACAAAGAGGGCTACTTGAAAGTCACAAGGTAGTAAGGAGGGTTGTATCTAACCCAATTCCATTCTTGAAACTAGCCCCGCGGGCCTCGAACACCAAAATCTAAGGAAACTCTAGCCAAACCTAGGAAAAGCATTCACAATATCAATACAAAGTCCACTCTAGTCTATACATAGTTCGCACGAACAAATATACTATCAAACTACTCATGATCAACCCGAAGACCACCTAAAATACCAAAAATGAGGCTAAAACAATAAAAATATAGAAGCGACAAGGATTCATGCTCAATTCCAACTCAACAACCAGAAAATACCATGCTAGAATAATCAAAAAGCAAGGTCTAAGGATAGTAAGTCGTAGCCTACCTCAAAGCTGATCTCATGTGCTCCTAATCTCTATTTTGGAGCTTTTCCTGTTCAACCTACCTTCGAAATATGTAATTCTATCAAATTACTGATTCTAGTTTCAATACAGTCGTTTAGACTACCAAATTGCAACAACTAAAAATGAGCTAAAAATTGCATTATGGGACCCACGTATAAAATATTTTAATTGACTATGTCAATACGTCCCAACAAGCTCAAGAAACTTATGCCTCAAAAATTGGCTCAACCCAAGCTCAAAAGTTCCCTAAAAATGTCATACACAATTATTCAAGAATTTACAATCAATGATTCAAAACAAAGGAAATTGAAGAGAACTTGTGGGTTAAATGGGTAAACGATGTTCCTAACAATATCCCAAAGCACGATTGCCAAATATTCACAGTAATAAACTCTTCATCGTATTTTTCCAACAAAGTAAGGATTCTTTTTGTAGATTTGCACATCTACTTTTGATTATATGTATACCTGAATACATTGAAATCCCTAACCTTGTGAGCATGGGCTCTTTTGTTTCCAGCAGAATAAAGAAAGTTAAATGGTCAGGTTCACAAACATAAATCTTATGAAATTTAAACATACTTCATTCGTTTCATTTATGTGGTGTTATTCTATTGAATATGGACTTAATAAGAAAAATAGTTATTAAAGATGTCAGCCAACATAACAACCAAACCTTTTAAAAATCCTTTTTCTCATGTTGAAATATACAAATATATCATTTTTGCACTAACTGTAACACCCCAACTTTTTGAAACGTCTAAATTAACTCCTACCTTCGTGGAGAGACAAAGAGGGTGAGTAATAAATTAAGAATGATGTGGTATGTCATATTTTAAGTGTTCAAGGGTTGTATCTCAAGTTTTGAAGTTAGGTAAGTGGCAAACTAAAAGTTGCGAAAGTTATCGTGAGTTCCTTTTTAAAGATTTCTCTTAAATTTGGGTCAAATTTCTCAGAAGTTTTCTCCCAATATATAAAGATTTATGGGGCCCAACAACTATCAAATCAAAGGTCTACGAGTCTAGTTTCCAATGCATCAAACCGTTTGTTCATACGACTTCAGAATAGAGAGATATTCATGTTTTCGCAAGACTGCGCAAACAGGCACGTGAGGTGGGGCCCTAGGTCGGTGGAACTTTTTATATATCTTCTTCTTCGAATTTTTCATCATTTTTTTTAGTTAAGAACCTGAAAACTTAGAAAACCCATTTCTAGGATCAACCAAATTATAGATTTTCTCGACTTAAGTCCTTGACGAAAGTTGTTCTACGAGTTGAGCTGATCATCATGGTATAATATGTTTTATCAATTTTGTAGCATATCATACTTTGGTGTTGGGAAAGCAAGGGTTTGGACATATTTTAAGGTTTGAGGTGTATTACGAACTTAAGATCAAGGTAAGACCCTTCTTTCATCGATTCTAGCTTTAATAAGCCACAAATAGCAATTTGTGATGGAAATACATATCTTTTATCGGATTATCATGGTATCTTCTATTTTTGTGTGTTGATTATGGTCCTGCCTTGTTGTAGTATCGAGGGGGGTTGTGAGTAAAGGTCATTAGGCCACGTGAATTTAGTGAAAGAGGTATGTTAAGGCTATTCCCTTCTTAC
The DNA here is from genome assembly GCA_029582245.1 of Solanum etuberosum. Classification (NCBI taxonomy): domain Eukaryota; kingdom Viridiplantae; phylum Streptophyta; class Magnoliopsida; order Solanales; family Solanaceae; genus Solanum; species Solanum etuberosum. Next base: position 105,455 of record JAJONR010000483.1, on the reverse strand, counting down.
GGCATGTTTCCTTAAAGCTTAGGAGCAATGTAATTGGGTTGTTATCGTTGTTATACTTGTATCCACTATTGTTGATTGTTGGCTGCTCAAGTTGATATAATCCTTCCTTGTCGGGATTCTTATTCAGTTAGTAGCGTCCATATGTTGGACATTACTTAGAGGCTATAGGTTGCTTATAACTAAATTGCTCACTTTAAGCCTACTGGATTGTTATTGTTGCCCTTGGGGCTATTGTGGTTAGCTGCAGTAATGTGATCTATTCCTAGAAGGGCTATGTTCTACCTATGGGGCTATATTGATGCCTAAAAGGGCTATGAGTTGCCTACGAGGATATATTGATGCCTGAGAAGGCTATGTGCTGCCTACAGGGCCATGTTGTTGCCTAAGAGGGCTATGAGTTGTCTATAAGCTATATTGATGCCTAAGAGAGCTATGTGCTGCCTACGGGGCTATATTATTGCCTAAGAGGGATATGTGACTGCCTACGGGTCTAGGGAACTATCGATAGGGGTATATAGACTGATTGGAATCTTCTGGGCTTATGGGGGCCTGTATAGGTGGTCTTGTGTGTTGTTTGTACCTGCCGAGCTTATGGGGGCTTGGTTAGGTTGTTGTTTTATTATTTTTTATATGTTTAGATTTAGGAGCATGTCAGTACACTTATCTTATCCTTGATTAATTTATAGGATTACTTTAGTATATTAGGATAGATGCTCATAGTCTATTGCCTTCCGTACTCGGTACATTATTTTGTATTGTTGCCCCATTGACTGAGGGTACTGCATTCATGTCTGCAGGTCCCGACAGATGACCCAGTACACCTCCTCAGCAGCAGGATTGACTTCTATCCGGTTGGTTAGCCCCTTTCCTCCAGAGCTGCCATAGTTGGGAGGTTTGTTAGCTTTTGTTGTATATATTTTTATGGGTAGGTTGGGAACTTATCCCGCCATTCTTTGCTACTCTGAGAAGCTTTCAAACTAGTGTGTGGGGTGTATAGCTAAGTTATGGCCATGGTGGCCTAGTTTGTTTGTTTGCTGAAGATTGTTAGTTGTTTGATGTATTGTCTTGATATATACATGCTTTCAGTTTCGGTATAGAGATCATGATGGCCTCGATGGCCTAATCAGGACTTCTGTGCTAGTTGGCTGTCTCTTTATATGAACTCTTAGGAGTAGCTGTTTCTTTTATAGATTTGTTGACAGGGACCTTACCGGCCGAGGGCTTAATTTTAAGCCGAGATATACTTGTTTGTTTTTCTTGATTGTATGTGGCTTCTATGCGATAGTAGCAAATGGTTCAGCAGGGTCGGCTCGGGCCTAAGTTTTGGCATTAGGATCCAGTTGCGCCCTTGAGTTTGGGGAGTGACAAACTTGGTATCAGAGTAATGTCGTATCCTAAGGAGTCTGGAAGTCGTGCCTAGTAGAGTCTTGTTTATAAATGTGTTGTGCACCACATTCGATAAGCAAGAAGCTACCATGCATGTTAGAATGACTATCCTTCTTTTGCTCACCTCGTGCTATAGAGCGGTGTCTTAAGGGTTGAGGTTTCTGTCTTATAATTGATATTTGTATGCAGATAGATATGGCTGACAGCACACAGACTCCAGCTAGCCAAGGGCTAGATACAGCTGCATGCGAGGGTACCGGTAAGGTACCACAGGTAATCCTATTCCATCTGATTAGGATTTCAAGAGTGCAGTATGTATGTTAGTACAGTTAGTAGCTACACAGTGCCAGCCAGTTGCGCTAGATGTTGCCGGACCTTCTGAAGGGCCCAAAAGTTCGAGAGTTCGTGAATTTCTTGCCTTGAATTCTCCACAATTTACAGGGACATATCGTAGAGAGGACCCTCATCACTTTGTTTATTAGCTTCATAGGATCTTCAGAGTCATGCATGCCTCAGCGACTGAGTCAGTTAGCAGCATTTCGATTGCGTGATATTGCAGTATTGTGGTACGAGAGTTGGGAGAGATCTAGGGGAAAATATGCATCTCTACCCACTTGGGATAGCTTTATAGAAGCTTTCATGGATCACTATTTCCCTTGAGAGATTAGAGATGGCTGGGTGGACCAATTTCTGAACCTCCGATAGGGCAGCATGAGTGTCCGATTGTACGGGCTGAGATTTGATTCATTGGCTAGATATGCACCAGCATTTGCTGATACGATGCATGACAAGGTGCGTAGATTTGTGGGAGGGCTTGACTAAGACTCTATTGACGCTTGTTCTACCGCTGCACTAAATGATAATATGGATATCTCGTGAATTCAGGCCTTTGCTGAAGGCATAGAGGATCACCAACATCTACAATATATGAGTGAGAGGGTCGAGAGAGAGAGACAGAAGAGGGCTAGGCCCGCTGGTTCACAGGGAGATTTTCAGGGTTGTTCCAGACCCTGATATTCTAGTAGGCCACCTAGACCTCCACCACAACAGTTCCAGGGTAGTAAATTTGATCGTCAGGAACAGTCAGGCCCAGGTGCGGGTTCACGAGCATCAGGCTCTCAGCAGCAGAGGGGTTCAGGTCAGGCTAGGATTGCCCCGTCACGTTGCGCTACTTACGGTAGGATGTATTTCGGGAGGTGCAGGCAGGGTTCCATAGGTTGTTATTCGTGTGGACAGAAGGGGTATCGGTGGAGGAACTGCCCGACCATAGGTCAGGGTGGTATAGGTCAGTCAACCGGGTCAGTAGTAGGTTCCTCCTCATCAGCACAGTCTACAGGGCGTGGACCCCAAACTTTAGCAGGTAGAGGCAGAGGCGGAGGCAGAGAGGGAGCATCTAGATCTCGTAGTGGCCAAAACTGTACATATTCACTAGCCGGCCGACAGGACTCAAAGTCATCACCAGATGTTGTGACAGGTGCATTGATTGTTTGCTTCCATTGTGTTTATGCTTTGATAGATCCTGGATCTATTATGTCTTATGTTACTCCATTTATTTCGAGGAAGTTATGTATAGTAGTAGAGTAATTAAATCGACCCTTTATTATATCTACACCAGTTGGTGAGTCTATTATTGCCAGGAGAGTCTATCGAGGTTGCACGGTAGAAATTATCGACCGTCAGACCTCTGTAGACCTGGTAGAGTTAGAGATGGTCGATTTCGACGTCATTATGGGTATGGACTGGTTAACAACTTGTTATGCTAATGTTGTGTGCCGGACAAAGATTGTCAGATTCCACTTTCCAGGAGAGGCAATTCGAGAATGGAAAGGCGATACAGCAACACCGAAAGGTAGGTTTATTTCCTATCTTAAGGCGAGGAGGATGATTACTAAGGGTTGTATTTATCATCTTTTTTGCGTTCATGATATAAATGCAGAACCACCGACTCTTCAGTCTATTCCGGTAGTTAATAAGTTTCTAGATGTATTTCCAGACGAGCTTCCTGGTATCCCTCCAGAATGGGAAATTGATTTTCCTATCGATATGCTACCAGGTACATAACCCATATCTATCCATCCTTGTAGAATGTCTCCTGCTAAGATAAAGGAGTTGAAGGATCAACTGAAAGACTTACTGGATAAAGGCTTTATCAGGCCTAGTGCTTCACCATGGGGTTCATCAGTGGTATTCGTGAGGAAGAAAGATGGCTCACTGAGAATGTGTATCGATTACCGACAGCTGAATAAGGCGACTATAAAGAATAAGTATCCTCTTCCGAGAATCGATGACTTGTTTGATCAGTTACAAGGTGCTTAGTGCTTCTCAAAGATTGATTTAAGATCAGGGTACCACCAGATACGAGTTCGGGAGAAAGACATTCCAAAGACAGCTTTTAGAACCAGATATGGACACTTTGAGTTCTTGGTAATGTCCTTTGGATTAACTAATGCCCCAGCAGTGTTCATGGACTTGATGAATAGTATATTAAGGATGTATCTAGACTTGTTTGTGATTGTATTTATTGATGATATTTTTGTGTATTCACGTTCTAAAGCTGAGCATGCAAATCATCTGCGAGCAGTTGTCCAGGTTCTTCGAGACCGAGAACTTTATGCAAAGTTTTCTAAGTGTGAGTTTTGGTTGGACTCTATAGCTATCTTAGGCCATATTGTATCAGATGCAAGCATTACGATTTATACACAAAATATTGAGGTCGTAAAGACTCGACCCAGAGCCATGAATCCGACTGAGGTTCGTAGTTTCTTAGGGTTAGTTAGGTACTACAGAAGGTTTCTAGAGGGGTTTTCTTTACTTTCATCACCATTAACGAAGCTGACTCAAAAAGAAGCTAAGTTCCAGTGGACTGAGGCTTGCGAGCATAGTTTCTAGGAGCTGAAGGACAGGTTGACATCAGCACCAGTTCTAGCATTGTCAGAGGGTTCAGAAGGCTATACGGTGTACTGTGATGTTTCAGATGTTGGGTTGGGATGTGTTCTAATGCAACATGGTAAGGCTATCGCATATGCTTCAAGGCAGTTGAAGAAGCATGAGAAGAACTATCCGACCCACGATTTAGAGTTGGCTGCAGTTGTGCAAGCGTTAAAGATCTGGAGACACTATTTGTATGGCGTTCATGTTGACATCTTGACAGATCATAAAAGCCTTCAATATATCTTTAGACAGAAGTAGTTAAATCTGCGACAACGTTAATGGCTTGAGTTACTGAAAGATTACGACGTGGATATTTTATATCATCCAGGAAAGGCGAATGTGGTAGCTGATGCCCTCAGTCGAAGATCTATGGGTAGTTTATCCTATTTAGGTGTTGAGAAGCCTGAGCCAGCGTGAGAGCTTCATCGGAGTCAGATTGTTAGAGGCAGACAATAGTGGCGTCACAATTCACGACACAGCCGTATCATCTCTAGTTGTAGAGGTAAAAGCACGGCAACAGGAGGATCCTAGCTTAGAGCAGCTCAGAGCCAAGGCTCAGGATCAGCAGTCTTTAGCATTTGATATAGCAGGAGATGGAGTCATTAGATATAGCAGTCGATTGTGTGTTTCGGATGTTGCAGGGCTTTAACATCAGATTATGGAAGATGTACATAATTCCCGTTATTCTATTCACCCTGGTTCGACGAAGATGTACCATGATATTAAGGAGATCTATTGGTGGCACGGGATGAAGAAGGACGTTGCTGAGTTTGTGGCACAGTGTCCTAACTGCCAACAGGTGAAGGTTGAGCACCAAAAGCCCGCTGGGCTAGTCCAGGAGATAGCCATTCCTTTGTGGAAGTGGAAGCAATTAATATAGATTTTACTGCAGGGTTACCTTGATCGTGTCGTAAGTTTGACTCTACTTAGGTAATTGTTTACAGACTAACAAAATCAGCCCACTTCTTACCAGTCAGGGCTACTTTTATAGCCGAAGACTATGCAGGGTTCTATATTAGAGAGATTGTTAGGCTACACGGTGTCCCGATATATATTATCTCTGATAGAGGAGCACAATTTACCGCTAACTTCTAGAAGTCCTTCCAGAAAGGACTGGGGACAGAGGTTAATATTAGTGCAACATTTCACCCTCAGATAGATGGCCAGGCTGAGCGTAAAATTTTGACACTCGAGGATATGTTACGGGCGTGCGCACTAGACTTCAAGGGAAGTTGGGATGACCACTTACCTCTTATTGAGTTCGCATACAATAATAGTTATCATTCCAATATCGAGATGGCACCTTATGAGGCTTTGTATGGGCGAAAATATAGATCTCCCATTGGATGGTTTGAGGTAGGTGAATCAGGGTTCATTGGACCCGACTTAGTACAGCAGACAGTGGAGCAGGTTAAGCTCATTCGGGAGAGGTTGTTAACAGCTCAAAGCAGACTGAAGTCATAATCAGATGTGCAACGAAAGGACTTAGAATTTTGTGTCGATGACTGGGTATTCTTAAAAGTCTCACCTATGAAGGGTGTTATGAGATTTGGCAAAAAAAGATAACCTTAGTCCAAGATTCATTGGGCCATACCGGATCCGTCGGAGGGTAGGGCAAGTGGCTTATGAGTTAGAATTGCCTTCGGGGCTAGAATTTGTTCATCCAGTTTTACATGTATTGATGCTACGGAAGTGCGTAGGAGACCCTTCTCCGGTTGTCCCAGTTGAGGATGTTCAGATCACAGAGGAGTTGTCCTACGAGGACACTCCAGTTGCCATATTAGATTGACAGGTCCGTAAATTTAGGACCAAAGAGGTGGCTTAGGTTAAAGTATTATGGAGAAATAAGAATAGAGAAGAGGTGACCTGGGAAGCTGAGGATGGCATGAGGTCCAAATATCCTCACTTGTTTCATACCCCAGAGTGATGGCATAGCAGTTTATATTAGTGCAGTGAGGTAAGATACCTATCTGATTTTTTATATTGTTGCTTAATATTATGGTTGTTGTCGTTGTATTTTTGCTCGCATTGTTATTGCGGAGCTATCGTGCTTAGCTATTTATGTTGTCTTGTGAGACGCCTAGGTTAGAATTTCTGCATTTCAGGTTCCTGGATAAGCACATTTACAAAGGATACTCTGCCTAAATTTTGGCAACTCCTAAGGACTTAACCGCGTGACTCAGATTTTTCAATCGAGGACGAATGTTTCTAAGGGGAGAGGATGTAACACCCCGACTTTTCAAAACATCTAAATTAACTCGTACCTTCGTGGAAAGACAAAGAGGGTGAGTAATAAATTAAGAATGATGTGGTATGTAATATTTTAAGTGTTCAAGGTAAGTGGCAAAATAAAAGTTTGCGAAAGTAATCGTAAGTTCCTTTTTAAAGATTTCTCTGAAATTTGGGTCAAATGTCTTGGAGATTTTCTCTCAATATGTAAAGAGTTATGGGGCCCACTAACTATCAAATCGAAGGTCTACGAGTCTATTTTTCAATGAATCAAACCGTTTGTTCATACGACTTTAGAATAGAGAGATATTCACATTTTTGTGAGACTGCGCAAGCAGGCACGTGAGGTGGGGCCCTAGGTCGGTGGAACTTTTTATATATCTTCTTCTTCGACTTTTTCTTTATTTTTTTTATTTAAGAACTTGAAAACTTAGAAAACCCATTTCTAGGATCAACCAAGTTATAGATTTTCTCGACTTAAGTCCTTGACGAAAGTTTTTCTACACGTTATGCTCGTCATCATGGTATAATTTGTTTTATCAATTTCGTAGCATATCATACTTTGGAGTTGGGACAACAAGGGTTTGGACATATTTTAAGGTTTTGAGGTGTATTACGAACTTAAGATCAAGGTAAGACCCTTCTTTCATGGACTCTAGCTTTGATAAGCCGCAAATAGCAATTTGTGTCGGAAATACATATCTTTTATCAGATTATCGTGGTATCTTTTATTCTTGTGTGTTGATTATGGTCTTGCCTTGTTGTAGTATCGAGGGGGGTTATGAGTAAAAGTCGTTAGGCCACGTGAATTCAGCAAAAATGGTATGTTAAGGCTATTCCCTTCTTACGACATGTTTCCTTAAAGCTTAGGAGCAATGTAATTGGGTTGTTATCGTTGTTATACTTGTAGCCATTATTGTTGATTGGTGGCTGCTCGAGTGGATATAATCCTCCCTTGTCGGGATACTTATTCAGTTAGTAGTGTCCCTATGTTGGACACGACTTAGAGCCTATTCGTATAGGTTGCTTATAGCTAAATTGCTCGTTTTTAGCCTATTGGATTGTTATTGTTGCCCTTGGGGCTATTGTGGTTAGCTGCAGGAATGTGATCTATGCCTAGAAGGGCTATGTTTTACGGGGCTATATTGATGCCTAGAAGGGCTATGAGTTTCCTACGGAGCTATATTGATGCCTAAGATGGCTATGTGCTGCCTACACGGTCATGTTGTTGCCTAAGAGGGATATAAGTTGTTTATAAGCTATATTGATGCCTAAGAGAGCTATGTGCTGCCTACAGGGCTATATTATTGCCTAAGAGGGATATGTAACTGTCTACGGGGCTAGGGGACTACCGATAGGTGTATATAGACTAATTGGCATCTTCTGGGCTTATTGGGGCCTTGGTAGGTGGTCTTCTGTGCTGTTTGTACCTGCCGAGCTTATGGGGGCTTGGTTAGACTGTTTTTTTATTATATTTGATATGTTTAGATTTAGGAGCAGGTCAGTACACTTATCTTATCCTTGATGTATTTATCGGATTACTTCCAGTATATTAGGATACTTGTTCATAGTTTGTTGCCTTTCATACTCGGTACATTATTTCGTACTGATGCCCCATTGCCTGGGGGTACTGCATTCATGCCTGCAGGTCCCGACAGATGACCCAGTAGACCTCCTCAGCAGCAGGATTGACTTCTATCCGATTGGCAAGCCCCTTTCCTCCGGAGCTGCCAGAGTTGGGAGGTTTGTTAGCTTTTGTTGTATATATTTTTATGGGTAGGCTGGGGCCGTGTCCCGCCAATCTTTGCTACTCTTAGAGTCTTGCAGACTAGTGTGTGGTGTGTATAGCTACGTTATGGCCATGATGGCCTAGTTTGTTGGTTTGCTGAAGCTTGTTAGTTCCTTGATGTATTGTCTTGATATATACCTGCTTTCAGTTTCGGTATAGAGATCATGGTGGCCTCGACGAACCAATCAAGACTTATGTGCTAGTTGGCTATTTCTTTATATGAACTCTTGCGAGTAGTTGTTTCTTTTACAGCTTTGTTGACAGTGGCCTTGCCGGCCGATGGCTTAATTTTAAGCCGAGATATACTTGTTTGTTTTCTTGAATGCGTGTGGCAGCCATGCGCTAGTAGCAAATGGTTCAGCAGGGTCGGCTCAGGCCTGAGTTTTGGCATTAGGAGCTAGTTGCGCCCCTTGAGTTTGGGGCGTGACACTAACATACTAACAAGAAAGCATTGAATTGCATATGAAATGAAATAGAGGAGTAGACATAGAGATCTTTAATTTGTGTCTACCTTTTTGACGTGGTGCCTTTTTCATAAATGTGTCAGCCCTTTCATTCTCTTCCTCTTCGTCATAATCTTCTTCTCTTTCTTTTTCTGATACTACTTCATATACACCGTCCTCTTATGATATCCTCATCCACTTGTTCTTCTACCCTGTAATTAGCGTCACTATAATCAAAAGATGAATTATTATTGTTATCATTAGCCAAATTTTCCATTTAACTCTATGCTCTTTTTATGTTCATTTTTTCTTCCTCCTCCTCCGCAACCAATTTTAAATCTCCAACTCCTTTCTTTACACATTTAGTTATTTCTAGTAATTTTAAGTGAACTGTTCTATTTTCATCGTAATAAAAAATCAAGAAGTCTCCAAACTCTATAGTATTGTCCTCAATGAATTTCTCTCCTCTAATATCAATATTGAAAATAAAAATATCTTCTTATTTTGTTCACTCCTATAGGTCACATCTTTCCTAAGCCATCCCTAAGGAAACCTCTCTAGGTATCTTTCCACTATTGTAATTTGTATAACCTGTGGGGCTTTTTGTGAAGAAAAAAAAAGAAAACAAGTTTCATTTTGGAATAAAATGTTGAACAAACTAAGTTTCTTTTAATTAGATTGACCATATCATAAAATAAGCCAATATTAGATGGGAAAATATTTAAAATAAACTTAAAATATGAGACTTTTGGTGTTGGAATTAAAGAATATAACTACTTCAAAAACTAAAAAATAATATTTCAGGCGTTTACATAGTTTACTGTAAAATTACTTTCTTAAACACTAGTAATATGGTCATTTGGAAATGACGTATGTAATTTATGACATCGACTAATTCAATTCTATATAATAATCATATAAAATAAGGAAATTTAGCATATATAATACTAGTATAAAATTAACTTGAAGCACACAGAGGTTTTAGAAATATTAATCTCATAAAGGAATTTTCCATCCCATATCCCATTCCCGCATCTCTAAAATGAATGAAATTAAAGAAAAATTTTTGGGAATCAAATACGAGGAGGGGATAAATAAACTTACCAACCATTGTACATTGGTTTCACGGGTTAAAACCTTGAAGAGTCCATTTTCCATGTTCTCTTTTGTCGTCAAACTTTTACGAACATAAATCTTCAAGCTTTATGAGAATTGAAGAATTTGCGGGAGCAACCTAACCCTATGATCTTCTTTAAGAAAAGAGAAGAACTTGCGGCGGCACGTTAACCCTAGAAGTTTCTTTAATAGAAAAAAAGAATTTACGGAGGGACCTTAATATGAAAAGCATCTACCATATTTTAAAAGAATATAAAACGGAGAATATTATAAATATCTTAAAGAAATATTTTTAACAATATTTATAATAATAATGTGTTGTTAGTGGATGTCACAGTAAAAAAAAAGGACGTGATTGCAGTCGTCTTTTCCCACCAAGAAAAGTCAGTCTAAAACCATTCACGACCCAAAACTGGGCCATGATGGCATCCACTACAACCCACCGAGTGGACAAGCCGAAACCCAAAAACAAGATACGGAATAAGCATTTTATGTAATAACAGTAGTAATATGCGGAAGTCAAGTATAATAAATAGGAAAACGGCCATGTCATATATCTGTAGTATGAAACAAAACGTACAAAATTGGCCCAAACTATATGCAAAAAGCACGATGAAACTAAACAAGAGATTGATACAAGCAAAAGAAACTAATACTACCAACAAGCAGGTCAATAATTAAACACTCACCCCAAATAGTCACACAGCCAGTCAATCACACAAATCAATGCAGTGCATATGTGGCCAATCAAAGATTAATGCAAAAAGATCCTTAGTTGTCTCACTTGCTATCTCGTGGACCCCCGAGGATACTACATAACCCCACCAGAGCTTATCAAAAGTAAACGAAACCCGAAATTCAGTGTGTGGGCTGCGAGAGCTTATCAAAATTAAAATTATAAGGAGAAAATAGTATATTTTCCCTCCAAACCAAATTTTCATCAGTAAATCAGTTTAAAACCAGTTGTCCTGCTCCCAAGGAGCTAATAGTAATCAGAAAGCATAGTGTACTTTAAAAAAATCTACAAAACCTCTTTTCTTTTCATACATCGATGCAATATGCCATTAATATGTTATGAACATAATTTCATACAAAAATACAATCATGTAATCATCACAAGTCAACTTATATCACATACAAATGGGTAGAGTGCATGTCACACCACAAGAACACTAACTGAGAACTCTTACTCCCAAGCTCACGGCCTTAGGTCCAACAGTCCAATAATTTACCAAGATATAATGTAAACAACAAAACCAATACAAGTCAATCAAAGCACACAACAATGTGAGGTTTCACGCCACCAAGAAGAAAAGTCTAAGGATACTAATAAAACCAGCACGATGAACAAACTAAACTAAGGCTTTACCAGCTTAAATTACGCTAACCAATCCAACATATGGTCATAAGCACTTAATGATCAAAAGCATACGCTAAAACCTAAGTCCAACTCTAATCATCCAATGCAACTCACAATAATATTAATCTAAAAGAGCCAAGTCTAGAAAAAGAATAAATTGTTGTTGACACCCAATTTTGGCCTAACATTTTTAAAATTCGTAACTTTTAAGTTCTATTTATTCAATAGTTCAAAATACTTTTTTTTAATTTTAAATAAGTTTATCGATATTTATCCTTATTTGTCAAAATTTTAGATTTTTTATCAGTTATTTTGTTTGCATTATATTTTGTCACATCCGACTAAATATGTTCAAATATTTGTTCATTTTGATTAAATCGTTATTTCTGTTAAATTACATTTTTTTATATGTCATTAGTTACGTTCATTACATATTTTAATGATCAATTTATTTATTACATTTGTTAATATTTATTTTGATATTTTGCACAGTCCAGAAATTCATTCAAATATGGATAAAATTTCATACACAAATATTTTATTAGCTAGTGGTTTTAGCCATGGTTTTAAGATAGTGGTATTGTACTATAGGTGATTTTCGATTTTCTATTTAAGTTATTTCTTAGTTATTAAGTTAGGGGTGGTGAAATATTTTTAGATTAGATTTGGGAATTTTCAGAGTTTTATTCATAAAGGGTTCCACTATTCATTAATTTTCCGGATGCCACAACCCCGGAATCCGGTGAAGTTCCGGCAATACTAAACCCCGACCCAAAAACCCAAGCTTCCTTCCCCTCTCTCTTTGTTTGCTGCCAGCAGCAACAATAATAGCAACCAGCAGCTTCGAACAACTCTACCAGAACTATACCGGAGAACAACCCAAAACCCCCATTCATTTTCTCCTGTTTCCCGGCAAAACCCCACCGAATCCAACTCCAAACAGCCATTAGACCCCACTGTTCAACCACCAGAAAGAACAACCCATCTATTTTTCTTCTTTCACCTGCATCTACCACCAAACAGCCGCCCAAAGACCCCTCGTCCCCCTCCAGCTCAAAGCCAAACCAAACCCCATCCCCATTTTTCCAGAAAACAGTGGCCAAAAATCACCATTTATTCCATTTCTGGTCGCCAAACAGCCTCCAAATCCCCTTCGTGCCTTGCTCCGGTGAACAGCTAACAACAATAACGTCACACTCCGGCGAGCCACTCATGTCGCGAACAAGAACCATACAAAATCAACCCCAAGTCGCATGCTATGAAACTGATCTCAACGAGCCCACAACGGTGGAAACCACTCACAACAGCTGGGAATGCTAAACTCCGGAGAAATCTTACTGTTTGTTTCCGTTATTCCTTCTTATTTTATTATTCACTATTATTGTTTTCATCATTTTTTATTACTGATATTTTAGTAATGTTATTGTTAAATGTGTGGTTGTGTTGGAAAATTTATTCCAAGTGAGCTTTTTACATTGATGTAGTTATCGCTAATTTCATTTATATTACACTTTGTTTTGTTAAAATTTCTTTATGAATATGGTATTAATGATTTATTCTTTTGTTTGACTTTTTCCTATTTCTATAAATATATATTCACTATAGTTCAAGATGCTTCTATAAGGTCTTGGTGATTCAGTATTTCAAATATTTTAGTGGTGTATTTTATTTTAGTCTTATTATTTTGCAATCTCTGTTGGCTTCAGTTTTGTGTTTATTTACAAGTTGTTACTCTATTTTTATTCACTGTCTAGCTATTCTTTGGTTTATAAATTATTTTAGTTACTGTTTGTTTGTGGTTTTATATTATATTATTTTGTTTTCATTGATCTCGTATGATTTTTGTGTTGAAATCAGTTAAAATTGGCCAATGAAAAAATCTCTCTGTCGATTTTGGAGGCCTCCCCATTGTAAAATACGGAAATTTAGTTTAAGTTTATATATATTGTATGTTAAAATTGGCCGATGAAGAAATTACCGTCGATTTCCAAGGACTCCCAAGTTATTAAGACGGGTTTTTATTTTGAAGTTATTATTTAATTTATTTATTTTTATTCATATTTATTTAGTACTAACACTTTTACTAAGTGTCTTTACAGGTATCCGCAGTTGCTTTCCATTGAAGTAATTCGAATGAAGTTCAAAATTATATTCTTTATTCATTATCGTATATTATTAACGTTAGGCAAATCTTAGGTCGTTTCTTATATTATTATTTGTGTATATCTCATGTTTATTATACTTGTATATTGTTTTATCTCCTCCTCAATTTGAAAAACTGAATTCAGTCGGGACCCACAGTTTTGGAATTTGAAGGATACCTAACACCTTTCCTTCGGAATAACTTGAACCCTTACCTAGAATCTAATGGTTTCGTAGACTTATTTTTTAATTGGTTTCCTAGTTTTTTCCTAAAATTAGGTGGCGGTTCCTTTAAAATTTGTTTATTCTTAAAATACTTTTAAAATTGAATTAATTGATTATTTTTTTAGTCACCACGACGTTTCGCCTTATTTGAATAAAGTAGGGATGTAAACAGAATGGCGACTCTACTTGGGATATAGAGGTTCTAACCATTACGAATCCATTTTTTTCAAATTGAGGAGGAACATTTTCTTTTATTGTGTTATACCTTGTATTTTGTATATTTTTATGATTATTTATATATTGTACTTGTTGTTTATTCATTATTTATTTAATTGTGTATATTATCATTACATTCATGACAGGTTTCCGCCAAATGGCATCAATATAATATATTAAAGATTGGTTTTGCGTAATCGCAGTCAGTCTTTTTCATACTTAACCCTTTTCTGGAATGAAAGGCAATTTTTTGGTTCGTCATGCGTCCAATGGTTGTTGTGAGTTCCAGCCTAAGTTGTCTACTCAGATTTCCGATCTCTCAAAAGCCACCCTTAGTCAACTAGAGTAGAGCGAAGTCAAAATCTTGATTTAGCAAATAAACCTAAGATGACCCGACACCCAAGGCGTGTCGGATCCATTAGAAAGACCACCTTGAGTCCAAAATGGCCTTTGGCCTAAACGGATGATCATAATTATGTGTTTAAATTTGAAGGATGTATACGTCATTTGACAATTCATTGTCACTCGGGATTGAGGGTTTATTTTAATAGCTTACTCTAGTTGAAGAAGGATCATCACAAGCTACCATTCCATCCAAAAGGTGTTGGAATTCAGAGATGACAAGAAGTTCAAGAAAGACCATGAAGACTTAGTTTAGGCTGATACCCCTGCGTGGGACTGATCATTTGTATGTTTTCCCTTATTTTGTAATCCTATTTCATTTATTCATAAAATTTGTACCAAGTGTTTTGGGTGACAATGGAATGTTGTCTAATGACGTAAGGCATTCTTCAAATCGCTAGGCCTACCCTTGGACAAAGGGTCACATATTTGTATGGGACGCGCAATAACTATTTGTATGATATGTGATATAATTGAGTTTGTCTTCAATCAAAGCAGTACTTATGTGTTTAATTAATTCTTTGTGTGATATTTTTCATTATCCATTATGAACACGAACTAACACTTTTACCTTTGGAGTTTTCTTCTTTTTCAGAGAGATGTTGATTTATGTCAGAATCTGAAGTCATTGTTTGTCCGAAGTTGCAAGGGACAAGAAGACTAGCGATATTTGAGTTTTTGGATTTCACAAGACATTAATACTCAATAAAAAAGACAAATCAGGGGAGTATTTGACTATGAGGTCGCACTAATCTATTTTTGTTATGTATTTTTCATGTTGGCCTTGCTTTCACACATTTCTCATATTTTTGCAGGAAAACCGTCCCCAACAACAGTCGGGGATGGTGATAATAATGTATAGTTCTTGTGAATAATTGGGAGAACACACAGTTCGGAAAGACATCCAAAAAAGAATACAACAACAAGTGGTTACTATAAATACTGGGATACCACATTTAACAGACAATGCAATGATCGACAATTAAGAGGATACAAAACATATTGGGGCAAAAAGTCAAAAGACACTTCTTGACTATAGATTTCAATGGCACTAGACCTAGGGGAAATTGCTCCGAGTTTGCCTGAATCTTTAAATTATTCTATACCTTATCGGAACGAACTACACAAACTTGATTCTCATCTCGGTAAGATACGTAGGCAGCCCTACTTGCGTTCGGATTTCATTCTTCTAAATTCAATTAAAAAATAGTCAAATAGTTTGTGCATATTTTCAAAGACATATCTAAACGAACTACGCGAACCTGATTCTCATCTCAGTGAGATACGTAGGTAGTCCTTCTTGGGTTCGGTATTTATTCTTTTAAATTCAATTAAAAGAAAATTCAAATAGTTTGTGCATATTTTCAAAGACATATCTGCACGAACTACGCGAACCTGATTCTCATCTCGCAGAGATACCTAGGTAGCCCTTCTCGGGTTCGGTATTCATCATTTTAATTTTTGAAAATAAATTTTAAAAAATAGGGTTTGTGCATATGGTCAATGACATATCGGAACGAACTACGCGAACCTGATTCTCATCTCGGTGAGATACGTAGGCAACCCTTCTTGGGTTCGGTATTCATTCTTTAAAAAAAAAATTGTACATATTGTAAGAGTCATGTCTTTAGCTTAGTTGGGACCAATGCAGTTAGGAGCATGTAAAAATATTCAATATGATGAAGATGACTGACTTTGTGGTAAACCATAGATTCTTTTGGTACCTCTCATTTGTACTTTTATGATGCTTGAAAATTCTCTTGCAGTCATTCAAGATAAGAATAAAACTAACCTCATGATTTCATGTGCATGGTGTGGAGAGCTTTTAGATCAAAATTCAATTGCATTGCATTATTGATCTAGAACTTGGCCTGAATTTTTATCGAGGTGAAATCCCGAGTAATGTTTGGTTTGGAAAAGGATTGTAGGCCTTCTTTGACCCGATTATGCCTTTCAAAGCCTACCAAATAACATTAATCCCTAGTTTTCTCCACTTTGAGCCTGAAGCCTTTTCATTGGACAACCACATCTTAACCATTACCCTTCTGAGTGCTTATATACACTATCTCTCTCTTGGCCCAACCTTCTTGAGTGCACCAAAGATGTGCAAATTACAAGAGAAGATCCAAGTTTGAAGTTGTAAAAGGCAAAGATATGAAGTCTCCCAAAGTCAAGAAAGCTAAAATGACTTCTAGAGAAAGGAAAAAGGAAAGAAATAAAAAAAATATAATTTGAAAGAAATAAAGAAAGACAAAAATACCCCTACAAGGTCAATGAAAGACAAGAAGGAAGATATTCCAACAGAAAGGAGAAAACTTCAAAAGAAAGGGGGTGAAAAAAAGGAAAAGCTCCAAGAAATAAGGACTCAAAAAAAGTTGAAACAAAAGAAAGGAGTGAAAAAAAGAAGAAAAAGCTCCAAGAAATAAGGACTCAAAAGAAGTCAAAACAAAAGAAATGGGTGAAGAGGGAGAAACTTCAACGAACAAGAATTCAAAAGAAGTCGAAAATAGGGGGGACAACAAAGAGGATTAGACGCCAAAGGCGTATCAACCGTCAAAAGTACGAATTTAGTGTGACGCTCAAGGAGGAATTAGGTCACTCTTATTCCAAATAAATATCCTACCCGTCCCTAAGCCTACATTACAAGCCAATGACAAGCATGTCACGTCCCGAGCCTACACCCTAGGCGGGATTGGCACTTGAGAACCATTGCTGGCCCCAAGCAAACCCTTGGCCTGACTTACTACTCAGCGGAAGACTTTAAGCATTAATAAAAAAAATCAAAATGCAACTTTACTCAAGATAACTAGGAATGTTTTAGAAAAAGTGGCAACTCAAGTCTGGTAATCAACAAAACTGAAATAACAAGACTAAAGAACTAATAACTAACTGTCTATGAAGCCTCTAACAACTGAGATAGACGTCGGGACAAGTCCCACGACGTCCAAATAATCTAGAATAATAAAGTGATAAAAAGGGAATCCTCCGAAATCAAGGAGGCTAACCAACTAACTCTGGTGCTCAACTGGATCAACGAAGCGCTGGATGCTGATCCTGGTTACCTGTATCTGCATCAATGCTGCAGGACAAATGACATCAGTAAATTGAATGTACGAGCATCCGAGGGGAAAATGAAACATGACATAAGCTTGAACTGAATTCTGAAAGAAACACTTACCTCAGCTTAACTCAACTCAATGCATAAATAAATAACAGTAAAGGTGCAGTTTATATAAAGCATTTAAACAGTAGGTAGCAACTCAATGTATTGAAAAATACAATAACAACTCAATGTGTATATATATAATAAAGTAATATACCTTTGTGGGAGTTTCTCTAACCGACAACCATCACTATGAGCTATGTGATGATACAACGTCTCGCCCCACGCTGCCAGAACTGTCCTATAACTTGCCAGGATATAGAATGCCTCAACTAAGTGGATCCACTAGTCTATGCTAAAAAGCATTAAGGAATCATTTAAAAAGTATGACCCTTTCTACCCAAGTTGGCTACATGGTTTATGGAGACTTGAGTTATTATGAAATCGTCCCTATATCGGTGCTCAATACTACTCCCAAAATATACTCAGCTCATATGTTTAAAATCATAACTCTTTCTCTGTGGTTTGAGATTATTACTCACAAGCTTATCTCTTAAAAGAGATGGAACTCAAAACTAATCATGAAAACCCTTTCGGAAATGGGGGTTTCCTCTCATCTTAAATGTGAAGATATTTACCCTTTGGTATTATGAAGAACTCTCAAGACTTGACTCTTAACTCTACCTTGAATTTGAATTATGAATTCAAAGTTGTGATTTGTGATAGAAAAGATATCGTGATGATTAGGAGTGTTTTTAGATAGCTAAACATGAGAAACGATCAAGAAATCACTGTCTGGGACCAAGTCTGCGACGCGGAGATTCATTTTAATATTTGGTCATGAAATAAATTTTGAGGCAAAGGGGCCCGCGATCTCTCCGTGACGCAGAGAGAAAAGTTCTATTTCTGAGGAACAGGTCCGCGTCGCGGACCTGATACCTAGTTTCTACCCGATTTTTTCGTTCTTCTTTTCTTAACCTTAATTCGTCTAAATTCGATTCCTTTTCTCAATTTCTCTTCAGATTTGGATACCCAGTACATGTACACAAGATTCTACTCATAAACAATGATAAAATCCACACGATTTCATCAAGAACTCAACAATCCCATACAAACTCAAGAACAAAAGCCAATTTCAAGAACGCAATTCAAGATCATCAACTTTCAACTTTCTAGAATGAATTTCACTGAAATAAACATGATTGGCATGTGGGTGAATGAACCCAATGCTTGAAAGTCTCACATACCTGTTTAGGGATCAACCCTTGGCGAAACGACTTCGCTTATGCAAGAAATCTCCAAGAACGCCTTGACTTTTCTCCTCTTTTCTGTTCTCCCAAAGTCCTGGTGTAATTCTTAATTGCGTAAACTGAACTAACTCAGTTTAGACCCCAAATAACTTACTAAAAACGAAATAATTTAATTGGGTAAAGAAAATACTAAAATACCCCCTAAAATCCGGTTGACTTTCCTTATTCGGACAGCTCGACTTCAAACTCGGTGGCGTTGGAAAGATAATTCAAAGACCTTTCATTTGATATCTTGTATTCTACCTAACTCTTCTTGTACTAGGAGTTATGGTCATTTTAAGTTTACCCAAAACTCATACTTAACATACTTGCCAAATTTCAGATTTTTTATTCTTTCCAAAAATGGTTCTTTCTAATTCTAGCTCTTTCAAATAGCGGGGTGTTATAATATCTCTCCCTTGGAAACATTCTTCCTCGAATGAGATTACTCTTAGTAGGCTAAGGGTGTAACATCTAACATCTAGCTCAAACACCCAACAAGAAAAATGTAAACACAACAAGTCAACTTAAAGCAAATGCCAAGAAAACGATTAGTACCTTAATTTGGAACCTCTCAGGATTCGAAGAGATGTGGGTACCTCTTCTTCATATCCTCCTCAGCTTCCCAAGTAGCTTCCTCAACAAATTGATTCCTCCACAGAACTTTGACTGATGCTACTTCATTGGTCCTCAACTTGCGAACTTGTCGATCTAAAATCTGAACAGGAATCTCCTCATAAGATAAGCTATCCTTAATACCAATATCTTCAGTAAGTATGATAAGTGAAGGATCGCCCATACACTTCTTCAACATCGAAACATGAAATATCGGATAAACCGCTGTTAATTCTTGCGGTAGCTCCAACTCATAAGCTACATTACTAATCCTCTTGGATATTCTGTAGGGACCAATATACTGGGGACTCAGCTTCCCCTTCTTACCAAATCTCATAACACCCTTCATGGGTGAAATCTTTAAGTAGACCCAATCATCAACTTCAAACTCTAAATCTCTTCTCCTAACATCGGTATAGGATTTCTAACAACTCTGTGTTGTTTTCAATCTCTCTTGAATAACCTTTACCTTTTCCATAGCCTGATGCACTAAGTCTAGTCCTATCAACCTACGTTTACCAACTTCAAACCATACAATAGCAGATCTTCATCGCCTCCCATAAAAAGCCTCATAAGGAGCCATTTGGATGTTAGAGTAGTAACTATTGATATAAGCAAACTCAATGAGAGGTAGGTGATCATCCCAATTACTCTTGAAATCAATCACATAAGCCCTCAACATGTCTTCTAAAATCTGAATAGTGCGCTCTGCTTGACCATCAGTATGAGGATGAAAAGCAGTACTCAAGTTCACCTTTGAACCCAAACCTTTCTGGAATGACTTCCAAAATTGTGCAGTAAATTGTGCACCCCTATCTGAAATAATCGACACTAGAACTCCATGAAGTCTAACTACCTCTTGAAGATATATATTGGCATAATCCTCTGCTGAATGGGTAGTCTTTACCGGCAAAAAGTGGGCTGATTTAGTCATTCGATCTAGAATCACCCAAATGGAATCATGCTGCCTGCGGGACCGCGGCAAACCAGTAATAAAGTCCATATTGATCATCTCCCACTTTCATTCTGGAATCTCTATATTCTGAGCCATATCACCGGGCCTCTGGTGTTCTACCTTCACTTGTTGGCAATTCAGACACTTAGCAATAAACTCTGCAATGCCCTTCTTCATACTACTCCACCAGTAAACCTCTCTCAAATCACGATACATCTTTGTGGAACCCTGATGGATAGAATATCTGGAGCTATGAGCTTCCTCTATGATTCTCTCTTGAAGTTCATCCACCCTTGGCACACAATCTACCTTGATACCTCAATACACCATCTCCCTCTTGTTCAAAAGCCATCACTTTTTGCTTATGAACATTTGCGTTCAATTCAAGCAAAATAGAATCTTGGTCTTGCTTCTCTTTATCTTCAGACACTAATGATGATTCAGCCCCATTCATCACCACCACTCCTCCTTCATTGGAATCCATTACACAAAATCCTAATCGTGCAAGTTTATGCACATCTTTTGCTAACTCTTTCTTGTCTTCCTCAAAATAGGCGGTACTACCCATAGACAATCTGCTCAAAGCATCAGCAACAACATTAGCCTTACCTGGGTGATAGAGAATACTCATGTCATAATCCTTGAGTAATTCCAACCACCTCCTCTATCTGAGATTAAGCTCTTTCCGACTAAACACATAATGAAGACTCTTGTGATCGGTGAACACATCCACATGAACACCATAAAGATAATGGCACCATATTTTCAAAGCAAATACTACAGCAGCCAACTCTAGATCATGGGTTGGGTAATTCCACTCGTGAATCTTAAGTTGTCTAGAGGCATAAGCTATAACCTTACCGTTCTGCATTAACACACAAACCAAACCGACTTTAGATGCATCACAATAAACCACAAAGCTTTGCGTACCCTCTGGAAGGTCAATACTGGGGCAGTAGTCAACCTCTTTTTCAATTCCTGAAAACTTTTCTCACAAGCTTCAGACCATTGAAACTTAACTATTTTTTAAGTCAACTTAGTCAAAGAAGAGAAAATAGATGAGAACCCCTCAAAGAACCTTCTATAATAACCAGCCAATCCCAAGAAACTCCTAATATCAGTTGGAGACGTGGGTCTAGGCCAATTCTGTACTTCCTATATATATTCAGTGTCAACTCGAATCCCATCACCGGAAACAATACGGCCTAAGAATGCCACAGACTCAAGCAACAATTCACACATAGAAAACTTAGCATATAACTCCTTATCTCTGTGAGTTTGGAGAACTATTCTGAGATGACTAGCAAGATCTTCCTCATTGCTCGAATATATTAGGATTTCATCAATGAATACGATAACAAACATATCTAAATAAGGCTTGAGTTCTCTGTTCATAAGGTCCATGAATACTGCAGGAGCATTGATCAAACCAAAGGACATAACTAGGAACTCATAATGACCATAACGGGTCCTGAAAGTTGTTTTAGGGATATCACTTTCTCTTACTCTCAACTGATGATAGCCAGATCTGAGGTCTATTTTCGAAAAACAAGTGGCACCTTGAAGCTGATCGAAAAGATCATCAATTCTCAAAAGAGGATACTTATTCTTGATAGGAACCTTGTTCAACTGACGGTAATCTATGGACATTCTAAGAGAACCATCTTTCTTTCTCACAAATAAGACCGGAGCGCCCTAAGGTGAGACACTTGGTCGAATAAAGCCTTTCTCAAGGAGATCTTTCAACTGCTCTTTTAACTCTTTCAACTCTGCTGGTGCCATTCTATATGGTGGGATAGAGATAGGATGAGTATCGGGAAGGATATCTATACCGAAGTCGATTTCTCTCTCAGGAGGGACTCCGGGAAGATCTGGAAAGACTTTTGGAAATTCACTAACAACTGAAACTTACTGAATAGGTGGTATCTCAACACTAGAGTCATTAACTCGGACTAAGTGATAGACACAACCCTTGGAAACTAACTTTCTCGCCTTAAGGTACGAAATAAAATGACCCTTAGGCACTGCTGAACTATTCCTCCACTCAAAAGCTGGCTCATTAGGAAACTGAATCTTAATAACTCGAGTTCTATATTCGACTGAGGCATAAGAGGCATGAAGCTAGTCCATAACTAGAATGACATCAAAATCTACCATATCTAACTCAACTAAGTCAGCCATGGTGCTCTTGTGATTGACGAAAATGGTAAAATCACAATAGACTGTCTCAGCTAGAATAAACTCACCAACAAGTGTAGAAACACTGAAGGGCTCAAGAAGTTGGTCAGGAAGAATATCAAAATTCATGGAAATATAAGGAGTCACAAAAGATAGACTCGCTCCTGGATCTAGCAAAGCATATATATCAAGAGTAAAGACTTTGATCATACCAGTGACAATATCTGGAGAATTCTCTTTCTCTTGGCGGCTAGAGATATGATATAGGTGGTTTGCTCCTCTACAAGTCCCTGAAGTAGCTCCTCTAGGTGCAGCTCTATCTGGTGGAGCAACTGAAGAAGATTGGGCTCTATTGCCCCTATTTCCACCGCTCTACCTGTTCTTTGGACATTCTTTCATGAAGTGACCCTCTTGACCACACTTGAAGCAACCAGTAGAGCCATCACGACACGTTCCTGGGTGATTCCTTCCATACTTAGCACATGCAGGAGTCCAGTTACCTCCTTGTGCCACACTTCCTTGAGACTGTGCAGGTTTAGCTCTAAAATTATGTGAATTTTGATTGTTGAACTCACCCCATTTCCTTGGTGCAAGTGCACTAGCAGATGATGGAGCAAGTCCCTTTTGCTTTTGTTGGAACGATGACCAGTTGGCATTACTCTTCTGCTGCCCGGACTCATTCCTAGATGTCTTAGCCTTTTTGTTTCTAAACTCTTCTCTATGCCTAAGCTTATCCTCCTCAACCTGCTGCACATGAATCATCAACCTCGTTATGTCCATATCACCTATTAGCATAGCTACCTTACCTTCCTTACTTGATAGACAAGACAACCCAGCAACAAACAGACTCATTCTACTCCTCATATCTGCAACCATATCTGGAACATAACGGGAAAGTTGGTTGAACTTCAGACTGTACTCATGAACACTCATAGATTCCTGCTTAAGAGTAAGGAATTCTCGTACCCTTGCTTTTCTCAATTCCCGGGGAAAGAAACGGCCCAAGAAGGCCTCCTCAAACACAACCCAACTCATAATCGGTGCACCCTCAGTTCTACCCTTCTTCCATTGATCAAACCAGATTCTAGCGACACCCTTGAGTTGGTATGCAGCTAGTTCCACTCTCTCAGCATCAGTAATATGCATAATTTCAAAAACCTTCTGAAGCTCTTCAATAAAATTTTCTGGATCCTCAGTGATGCTTGAACTAGTAAAGCTTGGAGGATTCATCCTTAAGAACTCACGGATCCTAGACGTATCAGCCCCTTCCTGTCGAACTCATCTCTGTTGTACACAGCTTGACTTGACATCCGGATAGCTTTACGGAACTTAGCATTGGTGACCTATCCTTGGGTTGAACTTCAGGTGCATTAGGTACCCCTTGCTCCTCAACATTCCTCCTAACAAGACGACCTGTGGCAGCTCTTCGTGGAGGCATGATCTGAAAGACACGCAAAAGTATGAGTTTGAAAGAAACTTCTATAAAGATAAACTCTATCACACGAAATGAGTATGAAAGAAGTGAGATAGTTCCTGAATGTTGAAGCCTCCTAATTATAGATGTGGCGTGATTCACACCGATAACTAGGACTCTACAGACACGGCTTCATAGACTCCCTAGGACTCTTTAACTATGTGCTCTGATACCAATTTTGTCATA
The DNA here is from genome assembly GCA_029582245.1 of Solanum etuberosum. Taxonomy (NCBI): domain Eukaryota; kingdom Viridiplantae; phylum Streptophyta; class Magnoliopsida; order Solanales; family Solanaceae; genus Solanum; species Solanum etuberosum. Next base: position 81,416 of record JAJONR010000483.1, on the reverse strand, counting down.
CCCCAAGCCTACACCCTGGGCAGGACTAGCACTCGAGAACCATTGCTGGCCCCAAGCGAACCCTTGGCCTGACTTACTACTTAGCGGGAGACTTTAAGCATTAATAAAAGAAATCAAAATGCGACTTTACTCAAGATAACTTGGAATGTTTTAGAAATAAACATTCAACTAGCCAAAGTGGCAACTCAAGTTAGGTAATCAACACAACTGAAATAACAAGACTAAAGAACTAATAACTAATTTTCTATGAAGCCTCTAACAACTGAGATGGACGTCGGGATGAGACCCACAACATCCAAATAATCTAGAATAATAAAGCAATAAAAAGGGAATCCTCTGGAAGCAAGGAGGCTCACCAACTGTCTCTGAGTGCTCAATTCGATAAACGAAGCACTGGATGCTGATCCTGTTTACCTATATCTACATCATAAAATGATGCAGGCCAAATGGCATTAGTACATTGAATGTACGAGCATGCGAGGGGAAAACTAAACATGACATAAGCTTGAACTAAATTCTGAAAGAAACACTTACCTCAACTTTACTCAATTCATGGATACTCAACTCAATGCATAAATAAACAACAGTAAAGATGCAGTTTATATAAGGCATTTAAACATTAGGTTGCAACTCAATGTATTGAAAAATACAATAACAACTCAATGTGTATATATATATAATAAAATAATATTATAAAATGTTATATAAAATGTTAGTACAAAATCTACTTGCATTACAAAGGAATCTCTCCTATTTTCACTTCTCTCCCCTTATTCACAACCCATATTTTCAAAATTATTACAGAAAAAAAAATGATTTAGAAAAAATCATAGATCAAATATTTGTATATTCACATAGAAAAAGAATAAGTGGAAAAGTACACTTAAAATAATGTAAAAGACCATGGGATCTAAGTTCATTTGTATTGTAGTTTTGATGATTTAAACATTATCGAGGCCTTCCCCTTCCCTCATCCACTACCAAAATCTCCAAAATAAGAAGAAAAAATTGAAGATGGAGGTCCGAAAAATGGAAATACCACAAGGAGTAAGTTCCCTCACCATATGTTTTGCACTGGTCTAGGGTTGAAAACTTTGAAGAAGTCCTTTTCGATGTTCACTTTTGTTGTGAAACTATAAGATAACAGATGAAATCGCCCAAAAGCCTTAACCCTAAAATCTTTTTCAATTTTGAAGGTGTATTACTACTCAAAATTATATATATATATATATATAAGAGGAAAATATTACAAAAGTTCACATGAGTAAGTTTCACTTAAGTCATGTGAACTTTTGTAATCTTCTCCTTTTATATATATATATATACTGTTGAGTAATAATACTCCTTCAAAATTTAAAAAGATTTTAGGGTTAAGGTTGTGCGGCGATTTCATCTGTTCTCTTATAGTTTCAAAATAAAAGTGAATATGGAAAAGGGCTTCTTCAATGTTTTCAACCTTGAAGCCAGTGCAAGACAGATACCAAGTTTGTCACGCCCCGATATAGGGGGCGTAACTGGCACTAGATACCCTACTAGATCAAGTTACCTACTAAAACATACTAGCTAACCAAATTGTGAGACAAAAAGATTGGGCAGAACAACCTCTAAAAAGTGAAGCCTGGACCCCGAAGGTCATGACCTGAATGAGAATAAACCATACAAACAATGGTAGACAAGCTAAAAAAAAATAACGATGTACTAGCTAGCCGACGAGGCTACAACTGAAGACATACCTACTTACACACACATATATATACATGCCAAGCCTATGGGCTGGAGATTTAAACATACTAAAGAAAACCCAGAATATTGTGTCCACAATAGCCTCTATGAGTGACATAAGCATTGTCTGGACAAGTCACCGACTATACCCAAACTTTATAACAAAAGTAAACCTCCTCTGATAGCCCCAGGATAAGATGGAGCTTACCAACTCACAGGTGAACCTGAATCCTAATGGGTGGGTGGATCAGAGTCCCTGCCTGAACATGCTCGCATGAAACAAAAAGCAGCATCCCAGGCCATGGTACGTCAGTATGAATAAAAATGTACTGGTATGTAAAGCGGAAAGTAAAATCATAAATAGTTACTATAAAAGGGTAATAGATATACCACCTGAAACTGAAACTCAACTAATCTCCCTGGCTGACATTTGGCCTCCTACTATTTAAATATGCATGGTATGCTCGTATAATGGTATGTCGTGAATACACATATATATAGATGCAAATGCATGACGTATCCAACCAAATGCTAGCAATGGTGGTGCTTCCCGGTAGCTAACTGGCATCATATACGCTAACTTGTGCCCATCGATGTCTCATACATATAAATATAGGCAATAGGCCCCATACCTCCCGATTATAGCTCGGGAGTAAAATGCATAGCATGTCATGTCATGGATTTTTAACACCTATATGTTACCGTTGTCATGTTGCCAATCTTGGCCCGTTTGTAGTCTTGTTCTCATAACCCCATAATAACTTTCGGATAACATATAACAATCTCATGGAACCTCATATGTTCTTCCAAATAAGCTTGAAAAGCTAACTCAAATTTTAGAAAGATAACCTAACCTTGCTGATATTCATAACAAGTCTAAGGTGACTTACTTAGTTCCTAACTTGGTTCCTAGATAATTTATAAAAGAAGTATTTCAAAACCCAAGTGTTTGAATAGTTTAAACATTTACGTTATATTTGAGTGTTTTGAAGATCGTGAGTTACTTTAAAGATTTTTCATAATAAATTTAGTGGGGAAAGGGGGCTGGTTACAAGTTATATCTTCAAAAACTAGCTCCAAACGCAGCTAATAGAAGGGGAAAACGATTGCCACATGTAGAGATCACGTTTCTAGGCACGGGGGCAACCTTTAATGGTAGAAATCGTCAAAAACTAACCTTCATCATGCAAGAACTCCATTAGAACCCTCTCTTAAGCTTTCTTTCTGGTTAAGGAGTGAAAAGAAATGTTTTCATGGCTTAAAACGTTGAGTAAGCCGACATACCACATTTTTTACCTGACCCGGATCGTGATCCGGATTCTGCCTCGGCAGTCCGCGGTAAAACCCTCATAACTCTTTACTCTGATGTCGGTTGGATACGGAGTTTTGTGCGTTGCAAACTAGACTCGCAGGCCTTCGATTTTATGATGGGCTTTCTAACTCTTTATATATTGGGAGAAAACATCTAAGTCATTTGACCCAAAGTTAAGAAAATATTATTAGAGAAACGTCGATAACTTTTGCCGACCTTAGTTTCGCTAATTTTCTTGACTTCAAAACTTAACGTACGAACTTTGTCCTATTATAATACCTCATAACACACTATTCTTAGAATGTTACACACTCCTAGGCTCACCCCAAGGTATGGGATAATTTAAACCATTCAAACGGGCGAAGTTCTACCCGAGCCATTTCTTTAATCTAGAACTTTGTCTGAGGGGTCCCTTTGACCTAAAACTTTACTTTAGTTCCTTGATATTGCCAGCCATTTGCAATATTAATCTCGAATATATGATACCAAGTCATATACACCTCATATAACCGTGCCAAACTACGCCACACATATTATACCAGAATAGAGACAAAGTACAGGATCTTACATTCTCCCCCCCTTATGAACATTCGCCCGCGAATAGATCTAGACAATTCCTCGGTTGAGTTTTTTTTTCCCATAGGACTTTATTTGCGAGTCTATGTTTGTTATAGTCGCAAATTAAAGTCGAAATCTGAAAATTTTAACTACTAAGCTTTGTATAGCTGTCTCATAAGATGACATATAAATTGCAATTTCGATCTTCTGAAAATTTAATTTAGTCGTTCTGAAGAAATAATTGCTAATTATCAAAAGGTGACTCACCTTAAGTCGTAAACAGTTGGTGGTACTCCTTCCTCATTTCCTCTTCCGCTTCCCAAGTCATTTACTCAACGTGTTATTTCTCCATAACACTTTCACAGAAGCTACATCTTTAGTTCAGAGCTTTCTTACTTACCGATCTAAAATCGCTATTGGTACCTCTGCATAAGAATAATCTTCTGTGATACAAATATTTTCAATGGGCATAATACGTGAAGTATCTCCAATGCACTTCTGCAACATAGACCTATGAAATACAGGATGTACTGCTTCAAATTCTGAAGGCAAATCAAGCTCATAAGCCACCATACTGATCTTCCGAATAATCTTATACAGTCCAACGTACCTAGGACTGAGCTTCCCTTTCTTTCCGAATCGCATGATTCCCTTCATAGGTGATACTTTAAGGAAAACCTAATCTTCTACCTCAAACTGTAAGTTCCGTCGTCGAACATTGGGGTAAGACTTCTGCCGACACTGTGCTGTATGAAGCCGATCTCTAATAAGCTTAACCTTTTCAATTGCTTGATGGACTAGATTAGGACCTAGTAAATCTGCTTCCCCGAGCTCAAACCAACCGATTGGGGACCTACACTTTCGCCCATATAGTGCTTCTGAATGGGGCCATCTGAATACTAGCTTGAAAGATATTATTATAAGCAAACTCGATAAGAGGTAGATGTTGATCCCAACTTCCTTTAAAATCCAGTACGCAAGCACGTAACATATCCTCGACCATCTAAATTGTACGTTCTGCATGTCCATCAGTTTGTGGATGAAAAGTGGTGATAAGATTTACCTGAGTACCTAGACCCTTCTGAAATGATCTCCAAAAATATACTGTAAATTGACCTCCTCGGTATGAGATAATAAATAATGGAATTCCGTGAAGGTGAAGAATCTCCTGAATGTAAATCTTGGCATAATCTTCAGCTGAATATGTCATTCTAACGGGCAAGAAATTAGCAGATTTTGTCAGCCTATCGATAATTACCCAAATGGAATCATACCTTCTTGAAGTGCGAGGCAAACCAGTGATGAAGTTTATATTTATCATATCCCATTTCCATAATGGAAGCTCAATATACTGGGTTAGGCCTCCAGGCCTCTGATTCTCTGCTTTAACTTGTTGACAGTTGGGACATTCAGCTACCATCTCCGTAATATCTTTTTTCATGCCATTCCACCAATAGATCTATCGAAGGTCCTGATACATTTTTGTCGCTCCAAGGTGAGCTGCATACCTAGAATAATGGGCCTCTGAAAGAATCTTTGTAAGTAGCTCTCCAAGTGCCGGTACACATAAGCGACCCTGGTATCTAAGGACTCCATCCCAGTTAGCTCAAATAAAGGTTGTTGCTGTTGTGGAATCTTTTCCCTCAATTTCATAAGCTTGGGATCTTCATGTTGCCGCCTTTTCACTTCAGTCACAAAGGAAGATTCTGCCATATTCTTAACGACAACACCTCCGCCTCCTGCATCTACCAAGCGCACCTGCAAATTAACTAGCTGGAATAGGTTTTTTGTAATTGAAGCCTTATCAGCTTCAACATGACTTAGAATACCCATGGACTTCTAGCTGAGCGCATCAACAACAACATTAGCTTTGCCGGGATGATATAAAATGTCAAAATCGTAGTCCTTTAATAATTCTAGCCATCTCCTTTGTCGTAAGTTCAACTCCCTCTGCTTAAGTAAATACTGAAGGCTCTGGTGATCAGTGAAAATATCTCTATGAACCCCGTATAGATAATGCCACCCAATTTTTAGGGCAAAGACAACTGCAGCCAACTCAAGATCGTGTGTAGGATAATTCTGCTCATGCTTCTGCAACTGTCTAGAGGCCTATGTAATAACCTTACCATGCTGCATAAGAACACAACCTAGGCCAATTCTTGAGGCATCACAATAAACAACATAACCCTTATTACCATTTGAAAGAGTTAGGATAGGTGTGGTGGTAAGCATTTTTTTTAGTTCCTGAAAGCTCTGTTCGCATGCCTTGGTCCACTGAAACTTAGTTGCCTTATGTGTCAATATTGTCAGTGGTGCAGAGATAGAAGAGAATCCCTCCACAAACCTTCGGTAATACCCTGCCAAGCCTAAAAAGTTGCGAACCTCCGTGGGATTCAAGGGCCTCGGCCAAGTCATCACTGCTTTAATCTTTTGTCCATAAACTTTAATACCCTCACTTGTAATAACATGACCAAGAAAAGCGACAGAAGTAAGCCAAAAATCACATTTAGAGAATTTAGCATATAACCTGCAATCTTGTAGAGTCTGCAATACAACTCGCAAGTGGTCTGCATGCTCAGCTTCCGACCGTGAATATATAAGAATGTCATCAATAAACACAATCACAAATTCATCCAAGAATGGTTTGAAGACTCGATTCATAAGATCCATAAAGGCTGCTAGGGCATTTGTACGCCCGAAAGACATTATAAGGAATTCAAAAATGGCCATACCTCGTCCTAAATGTTGTTTTTGGGATATCAATTTCCCTAACTCGCAGTTGATGGTAACCAGACCACAAGTCAATCTTGGAAAAGCATTTGGCTCCTTCTAACTGGTTGAATAAGTCATCAATCTGGGGAAGAGGATATTTATTCTTAATAGTGACTCTATTTAGTTGTTTATAGTCGATACACATCCGTAAGGAGCCATTTTTCTTTCGAACAAAGAGCACTGGAGCACCCCATGGCGAAGTACTTGGCCTGATAAAGCCTTTAACGAGTAAATCCTTCAATTGTTCCGTCAATTCTCTGAGCTCTGCAGGTTCCATTATATAGGGAGGAATCGATATAGGTTGCGTATCAGGAAGCAAGTTTATAGAGAAATCAATTTCGCTTTCAGGGGGAATTCCTGAAAGATCATCAGGGAATACCATTGGAAATTCATTCACAATGGGAATTGACTGAAGAGTCGTGGGCTCCTTATCCGTATCCTTTACATGAACCATGTGGTATATACAACCTTTAGTAATCAACTTTCGATCCCTAAGGTATGAAATAAACTTACCCTTGGGTGTGGCTGCTTTACCCTTCCACTCAAGGACTCACCTGGAAAGTAAAATCTGACTATCTTTGCACGACAATCAATATTAGCATAACAAGCTGCCAACCAATCCATACCCATGATAACATCAAAATATAGCATAATCAACTCAACTAAATCAGCAGAGGTTGGACGATCATTAATTAATACCATACAACCCCAATAGACACCACTATCTCAAATAGAATCACCAACCAGTGTAGACACCTCAACTGGTTGTGGAAACAACTTAGATTTCATGTCAATCTTACTTGCAATTAATGGAGTAATATATGAAAATGTAGAGCCAGGGTCTATCAATGCATAAACAACTTGAGAAGATATTGTCAATATACCTGTGACAACATCAGGGGATGCCTCTGAATCCTGTCGGCCTGTGAGTTCATAAAAGCGGTTCTGGCCACCGCTTAATTTACAACACATTTTTGGAGATCGTTTCAGAAGGGTCTAGGCACTCAGGTAAATCTTAGCACCACTTTTCATCCACAAACTGATGGACAGGCAAAACGTACTATTCAGACGGTCGAGGATATGTTACGAGCTTGCGTGATGGATTTATCAACATATACCTCTTATCGAGTTCACTTATAATAATAGCTTTCAAGCTAGTATTCAGATAGCCCCCTACGAAGCACTATATGGGCGAAAATGTAGGTCCCCAATTGGTTGGTTTGAGCTCGGGGAAGCAGATTTACTAGGTCCCAATCTAGTCCAACAAGCAATTGAAAAGGTTAAGTTTATTAGAGATCGGCTTCATACAGCACAGTGTCGGCAGAAGTCAGATGCCGATGTTCGACGACGGAACATAGAGTTTGGGGTAGAAGATTGGATTTTCCTGAAAGTATCGCCTATGAAGGGAATCATGCGATTCGGAAAGAAAGGAAAGCTCAGTCATAGGTACGTTGGACCGTATAAGATTATTCGGAAGATCGGTATGGTGGCATACGAGCTTGATTTGCCTTCAGAATTGGAAGCAGTCCATCCTGCATTTCATGTGTCTACGTTGCGGAAGTGCATCGGAGGTCCTTCACGTATTATGCCCATTGAAAATATTTGTATCACTGAAGATTTATCTTAAGCAGAGGTACCAATAGAGATTTTAGATCGTTAAGTAAGAAAGCTCTGAACTAAAGATGTAGCTTTTGTGAAAGTGTTATGGAAAAATAACAACGTTGAGGAAATGACTTGGGAAGCGGAAGAGGAAATGAGGAAGGAGTACCCCTAACTTTTTACGACTTAAGGTGAGTCACCTTTCGATAATTAGTAATTATTTCTTCACAACGACTAAATTAAATTTTCAGAAGCTCGAAAGTGCAATTTATATGTCATCTTATGAGATAGCTATACAAAGCTTAGTAGTTAAAATTTTCAGATTTAGACTTTAATTTGCGACTATAACAAACAATGACTCGCAAATAAAGTCCTATGGGGTAAATAAAAAAAATCAACCAAGAAATTGTCTAGATCCATTCGCGGGCGAATGTTCATAAGGGGGGGAGAATGTAAGATCCCGTGCTTTGTCTCTATTCTTGCATAATATGTGTGGCGTAGTTTGGCATGGTTATATGAGGTGTATATTACTTGGTATCGTACATTGGAGATTAAGATTGCAAATGGCTGGCAATATCAAGGAACTAAAGTAAAGTTTTAGGTCAAAGGGACCCCTCAGACAAAGTTCTAGATTAAAGAAATGGCTCGGGTAGAACTTCTCCCGTTTGAAAGGTTAAAATTATCCCATACCTTGGGGTAAGCCTATGAGTGTGTAACATGCTAATAATAGTGTGTTATGAGGTATTATAATAGCATAAAGTTCGTATGTTAAGTTTTGAAGTCAAGAAAATTAGCAAAACTAAGGTCGGCAAAAGTTATCGACGTTTCTCTAATAATATTTTCTTAACTTTGGGTCAAATGTCTTGGATGTTTTCTTCCAATATATTAAGAGTTAGAAGTCCCATGATCCATAAAATTTAAGGCCTACGAGTCTAGTTTGCAATGCACAAAACCCCGTATTCAACCGACATCGGAGTAAAGAGTTATGAGGGTTTTACCGTGGACTGCCAGGGCAGAATCCGGGTCGCGATCCGGGTCGGGTCAAAAATGTGGTATGTCGGCTTACCCAACGTTTTAAGCCATGAAAACATTTATTTTCACTCCTTAACCAGAAAGAAAGCTTAAGAGAGGCTTCTAATGGAGTTCTTGCATGATGAAGGTTAGTTTTTGACGATTTCTACCATTAAAGGTTACCCCCGTGCCTAGAAACGTGATCTCTACATGTGGCAATCGGTTTCCCCTTCAATTAGCTGCGTTTGGATCTATTTTTTGAAGATATAAACTGGTAGTTATTGGTGTTTCTTCAAGGTTTACACTTGGTTAACTAAGGTAATCATCTCGGGACTCTTTTATGATTGTTTTTATGAAGTTCTACGGAAGTTTCGTCAAGTTGAGGCCATATGGAAAATCTGCCGATTTAAACTTAATTATGAATTGTTTATAGGTGTGTACCAGCAGTATATATATATATAGTGTTTTCAAAGCTTAGGACATAAGGAACATCTTTCGTAAAGAAACTACGGTCATTCGAGCGTTCATTGGAAAGGTATATTAAGGCTAAGCTATGTCCCTTATTTTCGCACCACTCCTGGGAAATTCCAAAAACGCCGAATGTGATATTTTGCTATTCTCTTGCTAGAAAGACCTTCAGCGAAAGGCATTGGGATCTCAACAGAATTATTTTAGTGATTCTATTATTTTGATATTCCACTCATTCAGATGAATAGAGTATTCGATATCTACATGTCATTTTATCGGTTTCCTTGACTATATGTCTGCATATATGAATTCTTATTCTTCTTTGGGTGATGTGACTTAAAATTTCACGGGAGACCCTTATTACTTGTAACCACCCCTTTTTCCCCACTAAAGTTATTATGAAAAATCTTTAAAGTAACTCATGATCTTCAAAACACTCAAATATAACTTAAATGTTTAAATTATTCGAACACTTGGGTTTTGAAATACTTCTTTTATAAATTATCTAGGAACCAAGTTAGGAACTAAGTAAGTCACCTTAAACTTGTTATGAATATCAGCAAGGTTAGGTTATCTTTCTAAAATTCGAGTTAACTTTTCAAGCTTATTTGGAAGAACATATGAGGTTCCATGAGACTGTTATATGTTATGCAAAAGTTATTATGATTGGCAACATGACAACGGTAACATATAGGTGTTAAAAATCCATGACATGACATGCTATGCATTTTACTCCCGAGCTATAATCGGGAGGTATGGGGCCTATTGCCTATATTTATTTGTATGAGACACTGATGGCCACAGGTTGGCGTATATGATGCAAGTTAGCTATCGGGAAGCACCTCCATTGCTAGCATTTGGTTGGGTATGTCATGCATTTGCATCTATATATATGTGTATTCATGACATATGATTATACGAGCATACCATGCATATTTAAATAGTAGGAGGCCAAATGTCAGCCAGGGAGATTAGTTTAGTTTCAGTTTCAGGTGGTATCTCTATACCCTTTTACAGTAACTATTTATGAATTTTATTTCCGCTTTACATACCAGTACATTTTTATTCGTACTGACGTCCCATTGCCTGGGGACGCTGCTTTTTGTTTCATGCGAGTAGGTTCAGGCAGGGACTCTGATCGACCCACCCGCTAGGATTCAGGTTCACCTGTGAGTTGGTAAGCTCCATCTTATCCTCGGGCTATCAGAGGAGGTTTGCTTTTGTTATAAAGTTTGGGTAGAATCAGGTCCTTGTCCCGAAAATGCTTATGTCACTCATAGAGGCTATTGTGAACACAATGTTCTGGGTTTTCTTTTGTATGTTTCAATCTCCAGCCCATAGGCTTGGCATGTATATATATGTGTGTGTAAGTTGGTATGTCTTCAGTTGTGGCCCCGTCGGCTAGCTGCTACATATTTTTTTTTTAGCCTGTCTACCATTATTTGTATGGTTTATTCTCATTCAGGTCATGACCTTCGGGGTCTACGCTTTACTTTTTAGAGGTTGTGCTGCCCAATCTTTTTGTCTCATAGTTTGGTTAGCTAGTATGTTTTAGTAAGTAACTTGATCTAGTAGGGTATCTAGTGCCAGTTACGCCCTCTATTTCGGGGCGTGAAAAACTTGGTATCAGAGCAGGTCGTATCCCAGGGAGGGTCCAGAAGCCATGTCTAGTAGAGTCTTGTTTATGGGTGTGTTGTGCACCACACTTATAATCAAGAGGCTACATGTCATTTAGGAATGGTTACATTTCATTAAACTGATAGATTGTGCTATAGTGCAAAAGTATATATACATTTGAAATCTAAATCTTGCTTTATGTTTCTTATCTAACAGGCTACACTCGCTTTGGATATGGCACATCGAGAGATAAGTATGGATCAAAGGGAAGGTACTAGTCATTCCCTACCGGGTCAAAGGGATAGATTTCCCTCAGAGGCACAAAGTGAATCTCCAGTACCCTTAGTACCAGCCTCCCCGGCAGCTGTTGAAGCTCGAGGAGATGTAGTACCACCAGCCTCACCAGTTCTATTTGTACTTGAGGAAGCTAGGGACACAAGACCTCCAGTACCTATTGTTCCTCTACCAGAGATAGGGGAGCAGGGGATGAGGGAGGCAGTTCAGTTGCTGTCTAGGATGGTTTCTATTCATGAGCGACAACTGGGGCCAGGAGTAGATACTCGGCGAGACCGGTCAGAAAGTTCGAAGGTATGAGAGTTTCTTCAATTAGCTCCTCCATTATTTACGGGATCTAGTCCTACTGAGGATCCCCAGGACTTTATAGACCATATATATAGAGTATTGAGGGTGATGCATGCCTTCGTAATAGAGGTTGTGGAGTTGGCTTCTTTTCGGCTACGTGGTGTAGCCATCCTTTGGTATGAGGCCTGGGAGAGATCTAGAGGACCTGATGCTCCGCCAACAGAGTGGGAGGACTTCTCTGAGGCCTTCCTTGCCCACTATTTGCCACGGTAAGTTCGAGAGGCCCGTCTTGACCAGTTTATCAATCTGAAGCAAGGAACCATGAGTGTAAGGGATTATAGCCACAAGTTTAATTTTTTGGCGAGATATACACCAGATATTGTACGTACCATGAGAGCCAAAGTTCATCGTTATGTTGATGGTTTGGCAGATCATCTGATCCGAGATTGTAGTGTAGCATCCCTATCGGATGATGTAGATATTTCCTGCATACAGGCTTTTGCTCAGACTACAGAGGGCCTTTCTCAACGGATTTGTGATACCCGCAGAGATAGGGAGCAGAGTAAGAGGGCTCGTACTATGGGGTCTTATAGGGAGCCACATGGTGATTTTAAGCCCACATTCCATCGATATCCACCTCGGCCAGTGGGTAGTTTCTCATCACAGGTGCAGGGACCGTGGTTCGATCATTATAGTCAGTCAAGACTAGGTCAGAGCTCAAGCCAGCCTGAGGGTCATCAACATGATCGTTCCTTACAGACAAGACATTCCACTCCTCATTGTACACAGTGCGGTAAGCCACACACTGCGCAGTGTAGACAGGGTTCAGGTGCATGTTATCATTGTGGGCAGACATGACATTTTATTAGTCGGTGCCTGAGGTTGAGCCGAGGTGATCTAGCTCAGCCTTCAGGATCCACAACAGCCTCTTCACCCTCAGTACGTGCCCCAAGACCAGTACCACAGTCTACTCAGGGTCGTGGTAGAGGGAGAGCTGGAGGAGATACATCAGGTTTGAGCGGTGGCGAGAACCGCTTTTATGTACTCACAGGCCGACAGGATTCAGAGGCATCCCCTGATGTTTTCACTAGTATATTGACGATATCTTCTCAAGTTGTTTATGCATTGATAAACCTTGGCTCTACATTTTCATATATTACTCCATTTATTGCAAGTAAGATTGACATGAAATCTGAGTTGTTGCCACAACCAGTTGAGGTGTCTACACCGGTTGGTGATTCTATTTTAGCTAGTCGTGTCTATCGGGGTTGTACGACATTAATTATTGATCGTCCAACCTCCATTGATTTAGTTGAGTTGATTATGCTATATTTTGATGTTATCATGGGTATGGATTGGTTGGCAGCTTGCTCTGCAAATATTGATTGTCGTGCAAAGATAGTCAGATTTTACTTTCCAGGTGAGCTAGTCCTTGAGTGGAAGGGTAAAGCAGCCACACCCAAGGGTAAGTTTATTTCACACCTTAGGGCTCGAAAGTTGATTAATAAAGGTTGTATATACCACATGGTTCATGTAAAGGATACGGATAAGGAGCCCAAGACTCTTCAGTCAATTCCCATTGTGAATGAATTTCCAATGGTATTCCTTGATGATCTTCCAGGAATTCCCCCAGAAAGGGAAATTGATTTCGCTATAAACTTACTTCCTGATACACAACCTATATCGATTCCTCCCTATATAATGGCACCTGTAGAGCTAAGAGAATTGAAGGACTTACTCGATAAAGGCTTTATCAGGCCAAGTACTTCGCCATGGGATGCTCCAGTGCTCTTTGTTCGAAAGAAAGATAGCTCCTTACGGATGTGTATCGACTATAGACAACTACATAGAATCACTATTAAGAATAAATATCCTTTTCCATGGATTGATGACTTATTCAACCAGTTACAAGGTGCCAAATGCTTTTCCAAGATTGACTTGCAGTCTGGTTACCATCAACTGCGAGTCAAGGAAGTTGATGTCCCAAAAACAGCATTTAGGATGAGGTATGGCCATTTTGAATTCCTTGTCATGTCTTTTGGGCGTACAAATGCCCCAGCAGCCTTTTTGGATCCTATGAATCGAGTCTTCAAACCATTCTTGGATGAATTTTTTATTGTGTTTATTGATGACATTCTTATATATTCACGGTCGGAAGCTGAGCATGCAGACCACTTGCGGGCTGTATTGCAGACTCTCCAAGATTGCAGGTTATATGCTAAATTCTCTAAATGTGATTTTTGGCTTACTTCTGTCGATTTTCTTGGTCATGTTATTACAAGTGAGGGTATTCAAGTTGATGGACAAAAGATTAAAGTAGTGATGACTTCGCCAAGGCCCTTGAATCCCACGGAGGTTCGCAACTTTTTAGGCTTGGCAGGGTATTACCGATGTTTTGTGGAGGGATTCTCTTCTATCTCTGCACCACTGAAAAAATTGACACATAAGGCAACTAATTTTCAGTGGACCGAGGCATGCGAACAGAGCTTTCAGGAACTAAAAAAAAGGCTTACCACCGCACCTATCCTAACTCTTCCAGAGGGTAATAAGGGCTATGTTTTTTATTGTGATGCCTCAAGAATTGGCTTAGGTCCTGTTCTTATGCAACATGGTAAGGTTATTACATACGCCTTTAGACAGTTGCAGAAGCATGAGCAGAATTATCCTTCACACGATCTTGAATTGGCTGCAGTTGTCTTTGCCCTAAAAATTTGGCGGCATTATCTATACGGGGTTCATAGAGATATTTTCACCGATCACCAGAGCCTTCAGTATTTACTTAATTAGAGGGAGTTGAACCTACGATAAAGGAGATGGCTAGAATTATTAAAGGACTACGATGTTGACATTTTATATCATCCCGGCAAAGATAATGTTGTTGCTGATGCGCTCAGCCGGAAGTCCATGGGTAGTCTAAGTCATGTTAAAGCTGATAAGGCTACAATTATAAAATACCTATGCCAGCTAGTTAATTTGCAGGTGCGCTTGGTAGATGCAGGAGGCGGAGGTGTTGTCGTTAAGAATATGGAAGAATCTTCCTTTGTGATGGAAGTGAAAAGGCGGCAACATGAAGATCCTGAGCTTATGAAATTGAGGGAAAAGTTTCCACAACAGCAACAACCTTTATTTGAGCTAACTGGGGTTGTAGTCCTTAGATACAAGGTTATGTGTACCGTCACTTGGAGAGCTCCTTACAAAGATTCTTTCAGAGGCCCATTATTCTAGGTATGCAGCTCACCCTGGAGCGACGAAGATGTATCAGGACCTTCGACAGATCTATTTGTGGAATGGCATGAAAAAAGATATTGCGGAGATGGTAGATGAATATCCCAACTGTCAACAAGTTAAAGCATAACATTAGAGGCCTGAAGGCCTAACCCAGTATATTGAGCTTCCGTTATGGAAATGGGATATGATAAATATGGACTTCATCACTGGTTTGCCTCGCACTCCACGAAGGTATAATTCTATTTAGGTAATTATCGATAGGCTGACAAAATCTGCTCATTTCTTGCCTGTTAGAATGACATATTCAGCTGCAGATTATGCCAAGCTTTAAATTCAGGAGATTGTTCGCCTTCACGGAGTTCCATTATCTATTATCTCAGATCAAAGAGCTCAATTTACAGCACATTTTTGGAGATCGTTTCAGAAGAGTCCAGGCACTCAGGTAAATCTTAGCACCGCTTTTCATCCACAAACTAATGGACAAGCAGAACGTACTATTCAGACGGTAGAGGATATGTAACGTGCCTGCGTGCTGGATTTTAAAGGAAGTTGGGATCAACATCTACCTCTTATCGAGTTCGCTTATAATAATAGCTTTCAAGCTAGTATTCAGATGGCCCCTTATGAAGCACTATATGGGCGAAAGTGTAGGTCCCCAATCGGTTGGTTTGAGTTCGGGGAAGAAGATTTACTAGGTCCAAATCTAGTCCAACAAGCAATTGAAAAAGTTAAGCTTATTAGAGGTCGGCTTCAAACAGCACAATGTCGGCAGAAGTCTTATGCCGATGTTCGACGATGGAACTTAGAGTTTGAGGTAGAAGATTGGGTTTTCCTGAAAGTATCGCTAATGAAGGGCATCATGCGATTCGGAAAGAAAGGGAAGCTCAATCCTAGGTGCGTTGGACCGTATAAGATTATTCGGAAGATCGGTATGGTGGCATACGAGCTTGATTTGCCTTCAGAATTAGAAGCAGTCCATCTTGTATTTCATGTGTCTATGTTGCGGAAGTGCATTGGAGATCCTTCACGTATTATGCCCATTGAAATTATTTGTATCACTGAAGATTTATCTTATGCAGAGGTACCAATAGCGATTTTAGATCGGCAAGTAAGAAAGCTCTGAACTAAAGATGTAGCTTCTGTGAAAGTGTTATGGAGAAATAACAACGTTGAGGAAATGACTTGGGAAGTGGAAGAGGAAATGAGGAAGGAGTACCCCCAACTGTTTACGACTAAAGGTGAGTCACCTTTCGATAATTAGCAATTATTTCTTCACAATGACTAAATTAAATTTTCAAAAGCTCGAAAGTGCAATTTATATGTCATCTTATGAGATAGCTATACAAAGCTTAGTAGTTAAATTTTTCAGATTTTGTCTTTAATTTGCGACTATAACAATCATTGACTCGCAAATAAAGTCCTATGGGGAAAAAAAAACTCAACCAAGGAATTGTCTAGATCCATTCGCGGGCGAAAGTTCATAAGGGGGGGAGAATGTAAGATCCCGTACTTTGTCTCTATTCTTGCATAATATGTGTGGCGTAGTTTGGCATGGTTATATGAGGTGTATATTACTTGGTATCATACATTGGAGATTAAGATTGCAAATGGCTGGCAATATCAAGGAACTAAAGTAAAGTTTTAGGTCAAAGGGACCCCTCAGACAAAGTTCTAGTTTAAAGAAATCGCTCGGGTAAAACTTCGCCCGTTTGAAAGGTTTAAATTATCCCATACCTTTGGGTAAGCCTATGACTGTGTAACATGCTAAGAATAGTGTGTTATGAGGTATTATAATAGCATAAAGTTCGTATGTTAAGTTTTGAAGTCAAGAAAATTAGCGAAACTAAGGTTGGCAAAAGTTATCGACGTTTCTCTAATAATATTTTCTGAACTTTGGGTCAAATATCTTGGATGTTTTCTCCCAATATATAAAGACTTAGAAGGCCCATGACCCATAAAATCTAAAGCCTACGAGTCTAGTTTGCAACGCACAAAACTCCGTATCCAACCGACATCAGACTAAAGAGTTATGAGGGTTTTACCTCGGACTGCCGGGGCAGAATCCGGGTCTCCATCCGGGTCGGGTAAAAAATGTGGTATGTTGGCTTACTCAACGTTTTTATCCATGAAAACATTTCTTTTCACTCCTAAACCAAAAAGAAAGCTTAAGAGAGGGTTCTAATGGAGTTCTTGCATGATGAAGGTTAGTTTTTGATGATTTCTACCATTAAAGGTTGCCCCGTGCCTAGAAACGTGCACTCTACACGTGGCAATCGTTTTCCCCTTCTATTAGCTCCATTTGGAGCTAGTTTTTGAAGATATAAATAGGTAGTAATTGGTGTTTCTTCAAGATTTACCCTTGGTTAACTAAGGTAATCATCTAGGTACTCTTTTATGATTGTTTTTATGAAGTTCTACGGACGTTTCGTCAAGTTGAGGCCATATGGAAAATCTTCCAATTTAAGCTCAATTATGAATTGTTTATAGGTGTGTACCAGCAGTATATATATAGTGTTTGTGAAGCTTAAGACATACGGAACAACTTTCGTAAAGAAACTACGGTCATTCGAGTGTTCAGTGGAAAGGTATGTTAAGGCTAAGCTATGTACCTTATTTTCGCACCACTCTTGGGAAATTCCTAAAACGCCGAATGTGATATTTTTCTATTCTCTTGCTAGAAAGACCTTCAGTTAAAGGCATTGGGATCTCAGCTGAATTATTTTACTGATTCTATTATTTTGATATTCCACTCATTTGGATGAATAGAGAATTCGACATCTACATGTCAGTTTATCGATTTTCTTGAGTATATGTCTGCATATGTGAATTCTTATTCTTCTTTGGGTGATGTGACTTAAAATATCACGGGAGACCCTTATTACTTGTAACCAACCTTCTTTCCCCACTAAAGTTATTATGAAAAATCTTTAAAGTAACTCACGATCTTCAAAACACTCATATATAACTTAAATGTTTAAACTATTCGAACACTTGGGTTTTGAAATACTTCTTTTATAAATTATCTAGGAACCAAGTTAGGAACTAAGTAAGTCACCTTAAACTTGTTATGAATATCAACAAGGTTAGGTTATCTTTCTAAAATTTGAGTTAACTTTTCAAGCTTATTTGGAAGAACATATGAGGTTCCATGAGTTTGTTATATGTTATGCGAAAGTGGGGTTATGAGAACAAGACTACAAACGGGCCAAGATTGGCAACATGACAACGCTAACATATAGGTGTTATAAATCCATGACATGACATGCTATGCATTTTACTTCCGAGCTATAATCGGGAGGTATGGGGCCTATTGCCTATATTTATACGTATGAGACACCGATGGCCATAGGTTGGCATATATGATGCCTGTTAACTACCGAGAAGCACCACCATTGCTAGCATTTGGTTGTGTACGTCATGCATTTGCATCTATATATATGTATTCACGACATACGTTTATACCGCTAGGTTTCAGGTTCACCTGTTAGTTGGTAAGCTCCATCTTATCCTGGGGCTATCAGAGGAGGTTTGCTTTTGTTATAAAGGGCCTTGTCCCGACAATGCTTATGTCACTCATGGAGGCTATTGTGGACAAAATATTCTGGGTTTTCTTTTGTATGTTTCAATTTTCAGTCCATAGGCTTGGCATGTATATATATGTGTGTGTAAGTAGGTATGTCTTCAGTTGTGGCCTCGTCGGCTAGCTAGTACATCTTTATTTTTATTTTTAGCTTGTCTACCATTTTTTGTATGGTTTATTCTCATTCAGGTCATGACCTTCGGGGTCCAGGCTTCACTTTTTAGAGGTTGTGCTGCCCAATCTTTTTGTCTCACAGTTTTGTTAGCTAGTATGTTTTAGTAGGTAACTTGATCTAGTAGGGTATCTAGCGCCAGTTACGCCCCCCTATTTCGGGGCTTGACAAATTTGGTATCAAAGCAGGTCGTATCCCAAGGAGTGTCCACAAGCCGTGTCTAGTAGATTCTTGTTTATGGGTGTGTTGTGCACCACACTTATAATCAAGAGGCTACATGACATTTAGGAATGGTTACATTTCATTAAATTGATAGATCGTGCTATACTGCAAAAATATTTGAATCTTACTTCATGTTCTATCTATTCTGTATAATTCGGTGTATTTCTATATTTTCTGTATATTAAAAATAACTAACAATATCCCTATTGTTAATAGTAAACAACCAAATTAAACTAAAACTAGAAAATCTATTCCTATATGAACTAGGACAAAAAAATCCTAACTAGACATTAATTAAATAAATATGAAAATAACAGATCCTAAATAACTTAGGATTCCTACTCCAACTTTGAATTATTATTTCTAACATTCTCCCGTAATTCAAAGTTGTATACTCTTGTCTCTTTCTTCTTTTCATTATTGTTGTATTGAAAAACACATTTCTTCAATGTTCAATTTATTTCTTTTCATTGGTGTTGTATTGGAGAACTTCTATTCAATCTTCAATTGTTGGAGTAGTTCTATTCAATTCTCATTTATTCTTTTCTTGGTTATGTCGAACCACTTTCTCTCCAACTTCCAAGTGTTGGAGCACTTTCTCTCCAACTCATTATATTTTTTTTCTTGGTTGTGTTGGAGCACTTTTCTCCAACTTCCAAGTATTAGAGCACTTCCTCTCCAACTCGTGATATTTTTTCTCTTGGTTGTGTTGGAGCACTTCTCTCTAACTTTCAAGGTTGATGCTCTTCCCACCAACGCTTTTTTTTTTTTTTTTTGGTGTTGGAGGACTCTCTCTCCAACTCTCGTTGATGCCCTTCCCATCAACTCCTTTTTTTTTTTGTTGGTTTTTGGTGCTGGAGCTCTCTCTCTCAAACTCTCGTTGATGCCCTTCCCATCAACTCCTTTTATTTTTGTTTTTGACTTTCTCTAACTCTTATTTTAGAGAAGATTTTCTTCCTCTTGTCTTTGATTGCACTTCTTTAAATCTGTAATATTTTTGTAAGTCTTTCCTCCTAGCATGTTCTTTTCATGCATATATTATTCGTCCAGCTTTAGTGAATATGATCGTTGGCCAGACGGGCAGCATGTATGGGTCATAGCCGTCCGCCGGTAACGGAAACTCTTAGATCTTCTACCAGGATCGTAGAAACTCTGATACCAATTTGAAGGAAAATATTTTATTTATAAACTCAAAAGTTCTTGAATCTTACTTCAAGTTCTATCTATTCTGTATATTTCTATATTTTCTGTATATTGAAAATAACTAACAATATCCCTATTTATAATAGTAAACAACCAAATTAAACTAAGACTAGAAAATATATTGTTGTATGAACTAGGACAAACAAATCCTAACTAGACATTAATTAAATAAATATGAAAATAACAAATCCTAAATAACTTAGGATTCCTACTCCAATTTTGAATTTTTATTTCCAACATGAATCCCTACGAAACTGAGCCAAAGGAAGTTTTTGAGGGTTTTGTACTATGGTTGGACCAGTATGGAGTTGGTAAAAAATTTTGGAGTCGTTGGAGTTTGTTTTCTACAGTTGGGGCCTGTATATTCTATAATCACTCCTTATTTGAGGATCCCGTATGCACCTATTTTCATTTTGGGTATTATCCCCATTCATGTCTGTGTTCTATCCAATTAGAGTTGTGACATAGAGATCATATTTCATATCTCTTTCAATTCGATTAGAGTTCTCACTATGAGATTTTATCTCAAATCCCCTTTGACCTGATTAAAGGTATGACTGGGCGGCTTTATTGGATACTTGAACCGTGAAGTATTCCATGGGAGGTTCTCGCAATTCTAGTACTATCTTTAAATTCTCCATATAATACTTACCTATACTATGTACCTATCAAGCTTACAGGGGTTCATTCAGGTTTTTAGCTTTACTTGTGCACGAGTGTACCTTTTAGGTTTATGGGGGTAAATAGGTTAAGTTAGTTGTACTTATTTCATTTACTTTCTTAGTACACTCATGTGCATTCCTCTTTGCCTTTCGTTCTTTCACTTCTGTTGTGTTTAGATTCTAGCATTTCATATTTCTTTTACTTTTCTTGATATGTCGTCCTATGATTCTTACTTATTACCTGTTGTTTGGTACTCATACTAAACTCTGGATATGTTTTATGATGCAGATCTGAGAACCACTAACCGACTTTGGGATTTGGGTGAGTAGCACCTTCAGTTTTGAGGTGAGCTTGAGAACATGGCGTCCTCGACGTACCTGTCTCTATCTGTATATTGGGTTGGCTAGTATTTTACATTTTGAGAGAAGCCTTGTATTTTGGGTTTACTTTTGTGACTTGTACTCTTTTATTTTAGAAGCTCTGTACTTGTGACTTCCAGTTTCTAAGAGTGGTCTTTTATTCTGTATATATCTTTTTGTTTTTTTCTACTTGTTATTCTGTTTCTAGTACTTATTTTGTCGTTTCCGCTTATTTCTGTAGGTGCCATCATAACTTGATTAATCAAGTTATGACATAGACTAAGTGAAGTGGGGTCTTGAACGAGTCTAGGTTGTCAACTCGAGACCGCCAACAAATCACACTTACAAATAGGGCTACTTGAAGGTCACAACCTAGTAGGGAGGGTTGTATCTAACCCAATTCCATTCTTGAAACAAGCCCCGCGGGCCTCGAACACCAACATCTAAAGAAACTCTAGCCAAACCTAGGAAAATGATTACAATATCAATACTAAGGCCATTCTAGTATATACATAGCTCGCACGAACAAATATACCATCAAACTACTCATGATCAACCTGAAGACCACCTAAAATACCAAAAATGAGGCTAAAACAATACAAATATAGAAGCGACAAGGATTCATGCTCAATTCCAACTCAACACCTAGAAAATACCATGCTAGAACAATCAACAAGCAAGGTCTAAGGATAGTAAGTCGTAGCCTACCTCAAAGCTGATCTCACGTGCTCCTAACCTCTATATTGTAGCTTTTCCTGTTCAACCTGCCTTCGAAATATGTAATGCTATCAAATTAGTGATTCTAGTTTCAATACGGTCGTTTAGACTCCAAAATTGCAACAATTGAAAATGAGACTCAAAATGAGCTAAAAATTGTATTGTGAGACCCACGTATAAAATATTTTAATTGACTCTGTCAATACGCCCCAACAAGCTCAAGAAACTTATGCCTCAGAAATTGGCACAATCCAAGCTCAAAAGTGCCCTAAAAATGTCATGCACAATTATCCAAGAATTTACAATCAATGATTCAAAACAAAGGAAATTGAAGAGAACTTATGGGTTAAATGGGTAAACGACGTTCCTAACAATATCCCAAAGCACGATTGCCAAATATTCACAGTAATAAACTCTTAATTTTGATGTCTTATGTATTACAATGGAGTAATAATATAATGAACAATGAGTTGAAAACGGAATATAACTGCCAGTGATGACGCTAAAGGGCTAAATGATCGCTTAAGCAGCCACCTCTAAAGCAACCAAGATTTTTCTAAAGAAGCCAAGCATATGTTGGCCCACCTCCACTTCAGTGGTCTATAAGCCGTTAAAGTGACAAGCTCTAAAGTGGTCCTAGGCCGCTAAAGCAGCTACACGAGAGGGCTTGCACCAACAAAAATTGCTACAACCCAACGAACTCCGATCGGGTGGTCAAGATTGGTTCGGAACCCTATGCACACAAACAAACTACACTACCCCGAAAAATTCTTCATTCTAGACTCAACAAAAATATCAAAACTTCCATCATAGATTGTCTCGACAAAAAGTTGGTCCAACACCTAAGACTTTTTTAGCCATTAGCCACAAGGTTGACTAAAATGATTCTAAAAGCCACGAGACCTGGATGAAAGGTCCATCTAGACCAAACTTGACGTTCAGGAGCTAATAAAACCTTCAGGATTATATTCCAAGGATGTTTAATTGAAGTGTTTACCAAATAGTTTAAACTTTAGAAGCTCCAAAATAGGGAAACTTGCATAAAACCAAATGAATGACCAGGTGACCGAGCTATCAACCCAAACAAGTCATAAATTACTAGGGTCTTTATAGAAAATCTCTAAATACCAAAAATACTTGAAAAATAGAGATAATGACCTAGAGGGTCATTACATTTTCTTTCATTAATTCATAAATACATTTTTCATCTTCACCCATAAGGTTCCCCATCCATAAATTGTCCCATCCAACAACTAGACTTATTTTACCACATTTCCAACTCTTGCATTTTGACACAAATCTTTGCTAGCAGAATTACGGATGGTAAATCTTTAAGATAGATCAAGTTTGTAGTCTCTCGTCACATAAATCAGAATGGGCTAAAATTAGGAACCAAGAATTTGTATTGAAAATGCTATAAGATCAAACTGTAAAATCATTCACTAAAAGAGTTATAGGCTTTTATTATCATTTGATTTTTTTATCTTCATCGTATTTTTCCAACAAAGTAAGGATTCTTTTTGTAGATTTTCACATCTACTTTTGATTATATGTATACCTGAATACATGGAAATCCCTAACCTTGTGAGCAGGGGCTCTTTTGTTTCCAACGGAATAAAGAAAGTTAAATGGTCAAGATCAAAAACATAAATCTTATGAAACTTAAACATACTTCATTCGTTTCATTTATGTGGTGTTATTCTATTGAACATGGACTTAATAAGAAAAATACTTATTAAAGATGTCAGCCAACATAACAACCAAACCTTTTAAAAATCCTTTTTCTCATGTTGAAATATACAAATATATCATTTTTGCTCTAACATACTAACAAGAAAGAATTAAATTGCATATGGAATGAAATAGAGGAGTAGACATAGAGATCTTTAATTTGTGTCTACCTTTTTGACGTGGTTCCTTTTTCATAAATTTGTCAGCCCTTTCATTCTCTTCGTCTTCGTCATAATCTTCTTCTCTTTCTTTTTCCGATACTACTTCATATACACCGTCCTCTTATGATATCCTCATCCACTTGTTCTTCTACCCTGTAATTAGCATCGCTATAATCAAAAGATGAACTATTATTGTTATCATTAGCCAAATTTTTCCATTTAACTCTATGCTCTTTTTATGTTTATTTATTCTTCCTCCTCCTCCAAAACCAATTTTAAACCTTCAACTCCTTTCTTTAAACATTTAGTTATTTCTAGTAATGTTAAGTGAACTGTTCTATTTTCATCGTAATCAAAATCAAGAAGTCTCCAAACTCTAGAGTATTGTCCTCAATGAATTTCTCTCCTCTGACATCAATATTGAAAATAAAAATATCTTCATATTTTGGTCATTCCTATAGGTCACATATTGCCTAAGCCATCCCTACGGGAAACCTCTCTAGGTATCTTTCCACTCTTGTAATTTGTATAACCTATGGGGATTTTAGTGAAGAAAAAAAAAAGAAAAAAAGTTTCATTTTGGAAGAAAATGTTAAACAAACTAAGTTTCTTTTAATTAGATTTACCATATCATAAAATAAGCCAATATTAGATGGAAAAATATTCAAAATAAACTTAAAATATGAGATTTTTGGTGTTGGAATTAAAGAATATAACTACTTCAAAAACTAAAAAATAATATTTTAGGCGTTCACATAGTTTACAACAAAATTACTTTCTTAAACACTAGTAATATGGTCATTTGGAAATGATGTATGTAATTTATGACATCGACTAATTCAATTCTATATAATACTCATATAAAATAAGGAAATTTAGCTTATATAATACTAGTATAAAATTAACTTGAAACACACAGGGGTTTTACAAATCTTAATCTCATCAAGGAATTTCCCATCCCATATCCCATTCCCGCACCTCTAAAATGAAAGAAATTAAAGAAAATTTTTTGGGAATCAATATACAAGGAGGGGATAAATAAACTTACCAACCATTGTGCATTGGTTTCACGGGTTAAAACCTTGAAGAGTCCGTTTTCCAAGTTCTCTTTTGTCGTCAAACTTTTACGAACATAAATCTTCAAGCTTTATGAGAATTGAAGAATTTGCGGCTGCAACCTAACCCTACGATCTTCTTTAAGAAAAGAGAAGAACTTACGGTGGCACCTTAACCCTAGAATTTTCTTTAATAGAAAAAAGAATTTACGGAAACACCTTCATAATAAAAGGATCTACAATATTTTAACAGAATATAAAGCGGAGAATATTATAAATATCTTAAAGGAATATTTTTAACAATAGTAATAATAATAATGTGTTGTTAGTGGCTGTCACGTCAAAAAAAAGGGCGTGATTGCACTCGTCTTTTCCCATCAAGAAAAGTCAGTCTAAAACCATTCACGACCCAAAACCGGCTCATCATGGCATCCACTACAACCCACCGAGTGGACAAGCCAAAACCAAAAAAATAAGATGCGGAATAAGCAATTTATGTAATAACAGTAGTAATATGCGGAAGTCAAGGATAATAAATAGGAAAAAGGGCCATGTCATATATCTGTAGTACGATACAAAACGTACAACCCATCTGTTTTTCTTCTTTCACCAGCAGCTACCACCAAACAGCCGCCCAAAGACCCCTCGTCCCCCTCTAGCTCAACGCCAAACCAAACCCCATCCCCATTTTTCCAGAAAACGGTGGCCAAAAAGCACCATTTATTCCATTTTCGGTCACCAAACAGCCTCCAAAACCCCTTCGTGCCTTGCTCCGGCGAACAACTAACAACAATAACGTCATACTCCAGCGAGCCACTCATGTCGTGAACAAGAACAATACAAAATCAACCCCAAGTCGCATGCTACGACACTGATCTCCACGAGCCCACAACGGTGGAAACCACTCACAGCAGCTGGGAATGCTAAACTCCGGCGAAATCTTATTGTTTGTTTCCGTTATTCCTTCTTATTTGATTATTCACTATTATTGTTTTCATCATTTTTTATTACTTATATTTTAGTACTGTTATTGTTCAATGTGTGGTTGTGTTTGAAAATTTATTCCAAGTGAGCTTTTTACATTGATGTAGTTATGGCTAATTTCATTTATATTACACTTTGTTTTGTTAAAATTTCTTTTTTGAATATGGTATTAATGATTGATTCTTTTGTTTGACTTTTTCCTATTTCTATAAATATATATTCACTATTTTTCAAGATGCTTCTATAAGGTCTTGGTGATTCAGTATTTCGAATATTTTAGTGGTGTATTTTATTTTACTCTTATTATTTTGCAATCTCTGTTGGCTTCAGTTTTGTGTTTATTTATAAGTTGTTACTCTAATTTTATTCACTGTCTAGCTATTATTTGGTTTATAAATTGTTTTGGTTACTATTTGTTTGTGGTTTCATATTATATTATTTTGTTTTCATTGATCTCGTATGATTTTGGTGTTGAAATGAGTTAAAATTGGCCAATGAGAAAATCTCTTTGTCGGTTTTGGAGGTCTCCCCATTATAAAAGATGGAAATTTAGTTTAAGTTTATATGTATTGAATGTTAAAATTGGCTGATGAAGAAATTACCTTCGATTTCCAAGGCCTCCCATGTTAATAAGACGGGTTTTTATTTTGAATTTATTATTTAATTTATTTATTTTTATACATATTTATTTAGCACTAACACTTTTACTAAGTGTCTTTACAGGTAGCCGGAGTTGCTTTCCATTGAAACAATTCGAATGAAGTTCGAAATTATATTCTTTATTCATTATCGTATATTATAGTAACACCCCGTATCCAAAAACAGATCAAAATACAGATTTCCAGAAGTTGCAGGTGCAACCCACGGTTGCCACCCACGGACCGTGCTGGTGGTACATGGATGGCCACATGCGACCCTTCCCCAGAACCCTCAGAAAAATTGGCTAGGTGTCGACCCACGTGGGACCTACAAATCGTAGGTCAGACCACAGTCTGTGATCCAGGGCCGTAGGTCAGACCTCCCAATTTCAGTCCCAGGCGTCGAACGACGGCTGATAAGCACGGACCGTCGGTCAGTCCCGTCGGTGGCCCCGACAGCTTTTTAAGTCAGGGGTCGTTTGGTCTTTTCCTTATGCGTTGGACCTCTAAACTACGTCGTTTAACCCCCTAAACTACGTAGTTTTGGTATGTTTAAGCCTAGTAACTTAATTAGAACTTACCTTAGTCAAATCATTCACCAAGAAATCGATCAAATTAGAGAAATAGAGGAGAAAAAGTCGACCAGCCCTAGTTCCAAAACGCATCAAGGTTTTCATCAGTTCCATCCCGAAATCAAAAGATTTCTCTGTGGAATTCATCACCATGTATGTGGGATTTCACTAGTGGGTTCCTTTTACCCATTAGGTCCCTAGAATTCAGTCAGATTCTTGATTCCCTTCATATTGTCTAGACCTAGGGTTTCTAGAATTTCAACAGATCATTATGAATTAGTTACTTTAATGTTCCTAATAAGATTATCATGATTTTAGTATTGTTTTGGGTAAATGCTTTCGTAAACTCAGAACCCTAGCTATGTAGTTCTCTTAGTTCATGAAATACACATGCTAGGTCAGTTATTTCAGATATACATGCCTCAGATTCGAATGTTTCATTATCAGTACATTAATGTTGCATTCTCTGATTTTGCATGTCAGTATTTTGAGATATTCAGTACTATAGAAATTCAGTCATAATGTTTATTTACATAATCAGTTGGGAGTAGACTTAATACTGAGTTGGACTAGGGTCAGTCACTCTCATGTCCCAGAACTACATGCCCCGTAGGTTATAAGTCCCCTCTGTGGGCATCATTTTACTGATCACGCCAGTCATGCCTCTCTACCTCTGGCAGGGTATATTGCGTCCTCTCGATGGAGCGTATACATCGGACTCCACATTTAGCTCATGTGGTTTTATGTCGGTTATTAGTAGCTCTCTCATATTCAGATTCTATTGCATTGACCATGTTATCAGTTACAGTCAGATTTCAGTCTCAGCATGTTATAAACTTGGTCATTGCATTCAGTTAGTTCATGTTCAGTATTTCCTGTATAGTATTATGCTTATCTTATATCATTTCTCAATTATATGCTTTGTTCAGTTATGTTTATATTGTTCAGCTTTACTCTATCATGCATGCTCAGTACCTTTCAAGTACTGACGCATACTCTACGCTACATCTTCTCATGATGTAGGTCCAGGTTCTCAGTTTCCAGATCACACATATATCGGTTATCGATCTTCAGTTCAGCAGCATCAATGGTGGTTCATCATTCTTCGAGGACGATTGACATGATTATCTTTCTACTTTTAGTCTTTAGTTTCAGTTTTTGCTAGATTTAGATGGGGCATGTCCCAGCATCTCGAGTCAGTTAGAGGCTTTATTTCTGACATAGTTAGAATTAGTTTTAGATTCGAGTTTGATATTTCAGTTGTGGTTAAACTCTCAGATTATATATCCAGATTTAGAATGGGTATTCCCCATCACTTTCAGTTTATCTCATATTTAAGCTTCCTCATAGAATTATCTTATTTCAGTTATCATAGTATGCTTATGTTATGCCAGCAGGGTTAGCTTGGGGTCACTCGTGATCCTAGGTCCCGTTTCCGCGTCCTGGAGGTAGCTCGGGGTGTGACAAACTTGGTATCAGAGCATTAGGTTTAAGTGTCCTAGGATGTCTGAAAAGCCGCACTAAGTAAAGTCCTTTTCATGGGTGTGAAGTGCACCGCATCTAATTAGGGGGAAGCTACAGAGTGCTTTAGGAAAGCCTCATTTTCTTGATATTCTTATCGTGCGTTGGTATGATCTCTCTCTAACTCATCGTTATGCATTTCATATCATGCCTCCTCGTAGAGCTAACGGAAGGAATGCTAACGTAGCTCCTCCAGTCCCAGATCAGGAAGTTTTGAATGTAGAGTTTTGGAACGCTATCCAACTTTTGGCTCAGAGTGTGACTAATCAGAACAACAAGCAGCTTCCAGCTCCTGCAAATGCTAATGTTGTGTCAGCTGCAGCTAGAGTTCGTGATTTTGTTAGGAAAAATCCGCCTGAGTTATAAGGATCACAAATCGGTGAGGATCTCCAAAACTTCATAGATGAGGTCCAGAAGATCTTTGAAGTGATGCAAGTGACAGGTAATAATAGGGTAGAGTTGGCATCCTATCAGCTTAAGATGTAGCTCATATGTGGTATACTTAATGGAAAGAGAACAGGGGTACAGATGCAACTCCTATCACTTGGGAATGCTTTAATGAGACTATTCTGGACAGGTTCTTCCCAAGAGAGTTGAGGGAGGCAAGAGCTCATGAGTTCATGAATTTGAGACAAGGTAACATGACAGTCCAAGAATATGGACTCAAGTTCACCCAACTCTCCAGGTATGCTCGTCACATGGTTGCCGATTCCAAGGCTCAAATGAACAAGTTTTTGTATGGAGTGTCAGACTTAGTGAAAATAGAGTGCAGAAATGTTATGTTGCTGGAAAATATGAACATCTCTAGGCTTTTGACCCATGCTCAACAGGTTGAGGGGGATAAGCTTAAGGAAATAGCTAAGGACAACAAGAAAGCTAGAATAGGTAACTATGAGTACTCTCAACAGAAATCGGGTGGTGGAAATTGCTCTCAGTTTCAGCAGAAATCTTCAGCTCCGGCACCTTAATCAGCTAGTGCTCCATCCTCCAGGTTTCGACAGGATCAGAAAGGTAGGGCGTCACGCTCTAAGTCTCAGGGGAGTGTTTCAGATACCAGAACCTAGCCAACTTGTGCTAAGTGTGGTAAGAATCATCCATGCGAGTGCCTTGCAGGAACGAAAGGATGTTTTGGGTGTGGTCATACTGGTCACAAGTTGAGAGATTGTCCTTCTTCTTAGCAGGGTCAAGGAGATAATAATGGTAGAGCTCATTCCACAACTTCAGCAGCACCGGCAGGTCGCCCGACTCAGCAGGGTAACTCATCTGGTACAGGTGGCGGTCAGTGCCAAAACAGGTTGTATGCTCTTTAGGCTCGCCAGGATCAGGAAGATTCTCCTGATGTGGTCACTGGTACGGTACGAGTTTTCAACTTAGATGTTTATGCTTTGTTAGATCCAGGGCTACTCTTTCCTTTGTAACTCCTTATATAGAAGTCAAATTCAATGTTAGTCCAGAAACTCTCTCAGAACCCTTCTCAGTCTCTACTCCAGTCAGTGATCCAGTTATAGCTAGATGGGTATACATAAATTACTGTGTCACAGTCTCTCAGAAATTCACCTCAGCAGATCTTGTAGAGTTAGAAATGGTAGAATTCAATATCATTCTATGCATTGATTAGTTTACATTCCTGTTATGCCTCAGTCGATTGTAGAACTAGCATTGTTCGTTTTCAGTTTCCAGACGAACCAATCTTAGAATGGAAGGGTAGTAGGTTAGCGCCTATGGGTCGATTCATTTCTTACCTTAAGGCCAGAAAGATGATCTCTAAGGGTTATCTCTATCATGTAGTTCGGGTTAAGGATTCAAGCTCTGAAACCCCAAATCTTGAGCCAGTTCCAGTAGTTAATGAGTTCCCAGAAGTGTTTCCAGAAGATCTTCCCGGAGTTCCTCCCGAAAGGGAAATCGACTTTTGAATTGATCTCCTTCCAGATACCCAGTCTATTTCTATTCCTCCTTACAGAATGGCTCCAACTGAGCTTAAGGAATTGAAAGAGCAGTTAAAAGACCTTCTAGATAAGGGCTTCATTAGACCTAGTATTTCGCCATGGGGTGCACTAGTGTTGTTTGTGAAAAAGAAAGATGGTTCTCTCAGGATGTGCATTGGCTATCGGCAGTTCAACAAAGTCACAATCAAAAATAAGTATCCCATCCCCAGGATTGATGACTTGTTCGACCAACTTCAGGGTGCTAGTCATTTTTTGAAGATAGACCTCAGATCCGGTTATCATCAGCTTAGAGTCAGAGATAGTGAAATTCCAAAAATAGCCTTCAGAACTCAGTACGGTCATTACAAATTTGTAGTTATGTCATTTGGACTAACCAATACTCCTCGGCTTTCATGGATTTGATGAACAGAGTGTTCAAGTAGTATTTGGACTTGTTCGTGATCGTCTTTATTTATGATATCCTCATTTACTCTAGGAATGAGGAAGAACATGCGACTCATTTGAGAGTTGTTCTGCAAACTCTCAAAGATCGCCAGTTGTTTGCTAATTTTAGCAAATGTGAGTTTTGGTTACAATCTGTTGCTTTCCTTGGGAATATAATATCTAGCGAAGGGATCCGAGTGGATTCTGAGAAAATAGAAGCGGTGAAACAATGGCCCAGACCTACCTGTCCTATAGATATTAAATGTTTCTTGGGTCTAGCAGGTTATTACAGAAGGTTCGTGGAAGGATTTTCATCCATAGCTTCTCCATTGACTAAGTTGACTCAGGAGAAGGTTAAGTTTCAGTGGTCAGATTATTGTGAGAAGAGCTTCGCAGAACTGAAAACCAGGTTAACTACCGCTCCAGTTTTGACTCTACTAGAGGGTTCAGACGGTTATGTTATCTATTGTGATGCGTCTAGATTCAGCCTAGGTTGTGTGTTGATGTAGCGAGGTAAGGTTATAGC
This sequence comes from Solanum etuberosum, assembly GCA_029582245.1. Classification (NCBI taxonomy): domain Eukaryota; kingdom Viridiplantae; phylum Streptophyta; class Magnoliopsida; order Solanales; family Solanaceae; genus Solanum; species Solanum etuberosum. The sequence continues at coordinate 50,074 of JAJONR010000483.1, read as the reverse complement.
TTATACTTCTAGGCAGCTTAAGGTGCATGAGAAGAATTATCCGACTCATGACCTCGAGCTTGCAGCATTGGTGTTATCACTTAAGATATGGAGACACTACTTATATGGTGTTCAAGTAGATGTGTTCACAGACCATAAAAGCCTTCAGTATGTGTTCACCCAGAAAGAGTTGAATCTTCACCAGAGGAGATGGCTTGAATTCCTTAAGGACTATGACATGAATGTGCGTTACGATCCATGTAAGGCTAATGTAGTAGCAGATGCCCTTAGCAGACTATCTATGGGTAGTGTAGCACATGTTGAGGAAGAGAGAAAAGAACTAGCAAAGGATGTTCACAGGCTTGCTCACTTGGGAGTTCGCCTTATGAGCATATCAGATGATGGTGTAACAGTTCAGAATAGGTCAGAATCTTCATTGGTAGCGAAGGTTAAGGAAAAGGAAGACGGTGATCCGATATTGCTTCATTTAAAGGGTGCACTTCATCAGTAGAGAGTGGAGGTTTTCTCCCAAGGGGGTGATGGTGTGCTTCGCTATCAGGGTCGATTATGCGTTCCTAAGGTGGGTGAGTTGAGACAGCAGATTCTTGCAGAAGCACATAATTGTAGGTGTTCTATTCATCCAGGTTCCACTAAGATGTACCGTGATCTACAGGAAGTCTTTTGGTGGAATGGCATGAAGAGGGATATAGCAGATTTTGTGGCTAAGTGCCTCAATTGTTAGCAAGTGAAGGTAGAACATCAGAAACCAGGGTGTATGACTCAAGAGATCAACATTCCTACTTTGAAGTGGGAAGTGATCAACATGGACTTCATTACAGGTTTACCTCGTACTAGCAGACATCACGACTCCATTTGGGTTATAGTAGACAGAGTTACTAAGTCTGCACGCTTTTTGGCTGTTAAGACTACAGACTCGGCGGAGGACTACGCCAAGCTTTACATTAATGAGATAGTCAGGTTGCATGGGGTTCCTTTGTCTATCATCTCAGATAGAGGTCCTCAGCTTACCTCTTATTTCAGAAAGTTCTTGGTACTCAGGTTAATCTTAGCACAGCGTTTCATCCGCAGACGGATGGTCAGGTAGAGAGTACAATTCAGACCTTAGAGGACATGTTGAGAGCTTGTGTGATCGACTTCAAGGGTAGTTGGGCTGATCACCTTCCTCTTATAGAGTTTGCCTACAACAATAGCTACCATTCCAGCATTTAGATGGCCCCTTATGAGGCATAGTATAGGCGTAGATGTATATCTCCAGTAGTTTGTTTGAAGTAGGTGAAACAGCATTGATATGACCAGATTTTGTTCATTCTATTGAAAAAGTGCAGCTCATCAGAGATAGACTTAAGATAGCCAGAGTTGCCAGAAGTCCTATGCAGATGTAAGGAGAAGGGACTTGGAGTTTCAAGTTGATGATTGAGTTTTCCTAAAAGTGTCACCTATGAACGGGGTGATGAGGTTTAGCAAGAAAGGGAAGCTCAGTCCTAGATATGTAGGCTCTTACAAGATCTTGTAAAGGGTTGGTAAATTGGCGTACGAGTTAGAGTTGCCAGCAGAACTAGCAGCAGTGCATCCAGTCTTTCACGTTTCGTTGTTGAAGATGTGTGTGGGTGATCCAATATCCATAGTACCTTTAGAGAGAGTGGCTGTGAAAGATGGTCTCACTTATGAGGATATGCCAGTTGAGATTCTTGATCGTCAGGTTAGAAGGTTGAGAAACAAAGACATCTCTTCAGTTAAGGTTTTGTGGAGGAGTCAGTCCGTAGGGGGAGCTACTTGGGAAGCAGAAGCATCCATGAAGGCCAAGCATTCTCATCTCTTTCCTTTCGATTCCATTCCAGCTTGAGGTAATAGTTCCTCTCCAGTTTTTCAGTCATTTATGCGGAAATTCAGTCTTAGTATCATGTTCCTTCAGTTTGTACTTGCATTTTCAGCGTATTTGCATGTCCAGTAATAGGTTTCAAGGAATTTATGGTGGGGTTTGCAGCTCTTTCCCTCCATCTTCAGCTAGTTTAGTCTTCATTCGAGGACGAATGTTCCCAAGGGGGAGATAATGTAACACCCCGTATCCGAAAATAGACCAAAATGCTGATTTCCAGAAGTTGCAGGTGTAACCCACGGTTGCCAGCCACAGACCGTAGGGTAACCCACGGCCCGTGCTGGTGGTCCGTGGATGGCCACCTGCGACCCTTCCCCAGAACCCTTAGAAAAAATGGCTAAGTGTCGACCCATGCCGGGACCTACGAACCGTAGATCAGACCACGGTTTATGGTCCAGGGCCGTAGGTCAGACCTCCTAATTTCAATCCCAGATGTCGAATGACGGCTGACCAGCACGGACCGTCGGTCCATCCATGGTCCGTCAGTCAGTCCTGTCGGTAGCCCCGACAACTTTTTAAGTGAGTGGTCATTTGGTCTTTTCCTTATGCGTTGGACCCCTAAATTACGTCGTTTAACCCCCTAAACTACGTAGTTTTTGTCAGTTTAAGCCTATTAACTTAATTAGAACTTACCCTAGTAAAATCATTCACCAAGAAATCGATCAAACTAGAGAAATAGAGGAGAAGAAGTCGACCAGCCCTAGTTCCAAAACGCAGCAAGGTTTTCATCAGTTCCAGCCCGAAATCGAAACATTTCTCCGTGGAATTCGTCACCAGGTATGTGGGATTTCACTAGTGGGTTCCTTTCACCCATTAGGTCCCTAGAATTCAGTCAGATTCTTGATTCCCTTCATATTATCTAGACCTAGGGTTTCTAGAATTTCAGCAGGTCATTATGAATTAGTTACTTTAATGTTCCTAATCAAATTATCATGATTTTAGTATTATTTTGTGGAGATGCTTTCGTAAACTCAGAACCCTAGCTATGTAATTCTTTTAGTTCATGAATTTCACATGCTAGGTCAGTTATTTCAGATATACATGCCTCAGATTCAAATGTTTCATTATCAGTACATTATTGTTGCATTCTCAAATTTTGCATGTCAGTATTTTGAGCTATCCAGTATTACAGAAATTCTGTCATAATGTGTTATTTACATAATCAGTTGGGAGTACACTTAAGAGCGAGTTTGACTTAGGTCAGTCACCCTCAAGTCCCAGAACTACGTTCCCGTAGGTTGTAAGTCCCCTCTGTTGGCACCATTTTAGTGATCACGCCACTCATGCCTCTATACCTCTGGGGGGGTATATTGTTCCTCTCGATGGGGCGTATACATCAGACTCCACATTTAGCTCATGTGGTTTTATGTCGGTTATTAGTAGCTCCCTCATCGTCAGATTCTATTGCATTGACCATGTTATTAGTTACAGTCAGATTTCAATCTCAGCATGTTATAAACTTGGTCATTGCATTCAGTTAGTTCATGTTCAGTATTTCCAGAATAGTATCATGCTTATCTTATATCATTGCTCAGTTATATGCTTTGCTCAGTTATGTTTATACTGTTTAGTTTTACTCTATCCTGCATGCTCAGTACCTTTCAAGTACTGATGCATACTCTGCGCTACATCTTCTCATGATGTGGTCCAGGTTCTCAGCTTCCAGATCACGCATAGATCGGTTCCCGATCTTCAGTTCAGCAGCATTAGTGGTGAGTCCTCATTCTTCGAGGACGATTGACATGATTATCTTTCTACTTTCAGTCTTTAGTTTCAGGTTTTGCTAGATTTAGCTGGGGCATGTCCCAGCATCTCGAGTCAGTTAGAGGCTTTATTTCAGACATAGTTAGAATCAGTTTTAGATTCGAGTTTGATATTTCAATTGTCGTTAAACTCTCAGATTATATATCCAGATTTAGAATGGGTATTCCCCATCACTTTCAGTTTATCTCATGCTTAAGCTTCCGCATAGAATTATCTTATTTCAGTTATCACAGTATGCTTATGTTATTCCAACAAGGTTAGCTTGGGGTCACTCATGATCCTAGGTCCCGCGTCCGCGTCCTGAGGGTAGCTCGGGCCGTAACAATTGTTGACGTTAGGCAAATCTTAGGCCGTTTCTTATATTATTATTTTATTTTATTATTTGTGTATATCTCATGTGTTATTATACTTGTATATTATTTTATCTTCTCCTCTATTTGAAAAAATAAATTTAGTTGGGCCCCACAATTGTGTATTTTGAACGATACCTAACACAGATGTAGTTGAGAGTTTATCAGGTAGTAGATGGAATTTGTAGGAACTAAGTTGAATTTTAGGAGAATTCAACTCCCAATAAGTTTATCTACGATTGACTAGGATGAGGCGTGGAATGGAATATGGTCGTAGGAAGTGCCCATAGGATTGATCTACACTCAGTTGATTTTTGGTCTTAATTTTGAGGACTACTTATAGAGTCTACGTACTATAGAAAGGTCAAAGGTCTGTAGAAAGAGTGACATCGAAGGTGGGTTAAATATTTGGTTCTAGTACTTAGTTATATAGTTGACCAGTACAGTCCTTTCTATGGATCGTAGGTCCCAAACCATAGACATATTCTGGCAGTTTTAATTAAGATTGTTTTTGTCTTTTCCTACCTAGATAACCCCTAAATTATGTCGTTTTGACCTTGTATACCCCTATAACAAAATTAACACTTCAAACTAAACTCATTCTCTCACATTCACTCAAAATCCCTAAATTACCTCCAAGTCCACCCCCTTCAATTCTCTCTCAAGCACAAAGGTGAAGGTTAGGGTTTCATGCTTCAAGGTCACAATCTAAATCTTTTTTCTTAGGCTTTGATTATCAAGGTATGTGTGAATTCACCAATGGATCCCTTTCATCCATTGGGTCCCAAAAGAACTTCAATCTCCAATTCAATTTCACCCAATTCAATTAGGGTTTTATGTCAATCTTTATGGGTCCTTTTGATTACGATTCATATGATGTTATTATATCTTATTTTTCATGATTTGACCTAATTACATGATTTATAATTTATTTCTTATAGATTCATGCTTTATACTTTGATTTTCACTAATGAACTATGAACTATGATCATGAATTGATAAGAGATTTTATGCATGTTTTATGAAAGGATGAAGTTATGATTTATGGATGATTTTAAGTTAAGTATCAATAATTTGTAAATGATTTTCTCACAATTGAAAGAAAATCATTATTTTAGATGCTTAGGAAGATAAGTGTCTATATGAATGGAGTTATGAAATCATAGTTTTGATAGGAGCTTCTTTTATACGACTTCACGATTTGGATAGGTATTATGATTATTGTCTTTCTAATATTATGCTTTGATAATTTACTTTATCTATTTTGTTGAGATTTCACTTAACACCAATAGGACTTTAAGGGGAGGCTCAAATAAGTTAGTCTATTGTAGCAATCTCTTGTTCTAAACTACATGCCCGATAGGATTTTTTTAAGTGACTTAGCTAATGGATCCTCATAGTATTAATGATATGATACCGAGTTCTACATTGACAAGTAGACTCTCCCTTTTTGGTGTGAGAGTTACACCGGATTCCATGTTATTGCTCACACGGTCTATTGTCGGTTAAAGCTAATATCCCATAAAAGATTTATGATTTTTCCTTCAAAATTTTCATTATGTCTTCTATTAGTGCTTGATATTCTCTCATGGTTTTAATGACTTTGCTTTCTAATATTTTAAAAGTTCTACTTGGCCATGCATTACATTTTTTATGCCTGATATGATATCATATCTACATTCATGAATATTACCTTATACTTAGTACATTCCATGTACTAATGCATACTTGTGTCTATATTGTTTCATAATATAGGATCCAACTCTTCTCCTCCCACTCATGGCTAGATTTGGATTACTATTAGCTATTGGATTGGTGAGTCCTCATTGTCTGAGGGAAAATCCATGAAAACCATTTATTGCTTGTATTGTTTACTCTCGAGATTTTGCACATGTTTTATGGGTTACGCCCCAACCCCTCTTCTGACATTTTAAAATGGCTTGTAAAGACATAGTTATGATTCCACATTTATGTTCAAACTCTCTTTCATGATATGAGATGTTTACTTAAACTCCCTTATTGCATATTCTATTTTGTTGGATGTATGTCAAGTGTCTTGTGTAGTTCCTCTCGAGGTCGTATATGCCATGTCATTTCTAGGATATACTTTGGGTCATGACAAACTTCGTAATCAAATCTCAAGGTCTTTGAAAAGCTCCTAGAATGTCTGACAAACAGAGTTGAGTAGATTTTTATTCATGAGTGTGAAGCGTGCCATATATATGAATAGGAGGCTATAAAGCATTTCGGAAACGTCACTTATTTCACTACTCTAATGTCTCATTCCGTAGAGTTTATCTCTATAAGGGTCATTCTCTTAACTCTCTTCCTATGCTTTTTAGGATATGCCTCCTCGAAGAGCTAATACAATAAACAATGTGGCTAATGATTTGGAGCACAAGATTCCTCAAGAACCTATCGATCCTTTGGCTGAACAAGTTACTCATGCCCAATCTCGAGCCGTTCCAAGTGTTTTCTCAAGCTATGATGACCCAAGCTAATAGGGAGGCCATTTTTCTCGTGAACCCAAATATGGGTACGACAGTGATAAGGGTAAGGGATTTAACTAGGATGAATCCCCCATATTTTCATGGGTCGAAGGGGTATGAGAATCCTCAAGAGTTTATTGATGAGGCTTATAAGATAGTGGAGATTATGGGAGTGCCAATGGTAGTAAAGACAAATTTGACCTCTCATCAACTTAAATGTGTCATTCAAGTTTGGTTCAACAAATGGAAGGAATAGAGGGCTATTGATGTTGGTCCTTTTGTGTAGGAGAAATTCAAAGGAGATTTTCTTGATCATTTCTTTCCTCTTGACATGATAGAGGCAAAAGTGCTTTAGTTCATTAATATTTATCAAGGAAGTATGAGTGTTAAAGAGTATGCTTTGAAGTTTATTCAATTGTCTAAGTATGCCCTAACTATGGGTGTCGACTCTAGGGCAATGATGAGCAAGTGTATGTCGGGTAAATCCAAAATATTGGTCAAGGAGTGTTGTACCGCCATGTTTATAAAAAATATGAATATCTACAGTTTGATGAAACATTCCCAACAAATTGAAGAGGAAAATCTAAAGGAGAGGGCTAGGGAGTATAAGAGGGCAAGGACCGGTGATGGTGACTTTTCGTATTCTAGGTCTAATGGATACAGACATTCTTAATTTCAGCAAAAGTTCTCCGGTTAAGGTTCTTCAAATGCTCTGGATCCTAAGTTCAACAAAGTTAGGGTGTCTAACCCAAATACTCAAGGAAGTGATGAAAATGGATCTTCTATTCCCGCTTTCCAAAGGTGTGGCAAGAGTCACTCGGGAAAATGTTTAGCCAGTATGGATGGATGTTTTTGTTTTGCCAAGAGTAGTCACAAAGTGAAGGATTATTTGTTGCAAGTTAATAAGGGAAAAGATGGTAGGAAAGCTCCTTCTAGTGGTTCTAATTCTGGTTCTCCTCGTTAGAATAGGTTCTATACTCTGACTCGACATGATCATGAGGGTTCTCTAAAGTTTGTGACCGGGGTATGTTGAAAGTATATCATTTTGATGTGTAAGATTTGCATGATCAGGGTGCTATATTGTAATTTTTAACTCCTCATATGATCATGAGATTTGATTTTGGTCCTGAAATCCTTTCATATCCCTCTTTTGTCTCTGTTCTTGTTGGTGATTCTATTATTGCTAAGATAGTTTATAGAAATTACCTGGTTTCTCTTTCTCGTAGAGTCACTCATGTTGATCTTCTAGAGCTTGATATGTTAGATTTTGATGTTATTATTGGTATTGATTGAATTCTTTCTTGTTATGCTTCGATAGATTGTAGGACCCAATTGTTCACAATTCAGGTTCCAAGCAAACCTATCTTAGAATGGAAATAGGGAACCTATGTTCGTCAAGGTCAATTCATATCTTGCTTAAAGGCTGGGAAAATGATTTCTATAGGTTGAATTTATCAGCTTGTTTGGGTTAGGGATACAGATTCTTAAACCCAGAAGTGTTGTCCATTGATCTTCCTAGTACTCCTCCCGAAAGGGAAATAGACTTCTGTATTGACCTTCTATCAGATACACAACCTATCTCTATTTTCCTTACTATATGTCCTCGACATAACATAAAGAATTAAAGGACTGATTGAAGGATTTGTTGGATAAGGCATTTATTAGACCAAGTATCTCTCCATGGGGATCTCCGGTATTATTTATTCGGAAGAAAAATGTTTTCCTCTGAATGTGTATTAACTATCGATAATTGAATAAGACTACAATGGAGAATAAGTATACTATTCAAAGGATAGATGATTTGTTTGATCAACTCCAAGGAGTTAGTTACTTCTCTAAGATTGATCTTCATTCGGTTTATTACCAATTCAGGGTAAAGGAGAGTGACATTTTGACGACAACTTTTTAAACTTGATATGGTCACTATGAGCTTTTTGTGATGTATTTTTGTTTGGCTAATTCAGCTGCGACATTCATGATTTGATGAATAGGGCCTTCAAGAAATATATGGACATATTCATGATTGTGTTTATTGATGATATTTTGATTTATTCTCAGAGTGAGGATGAGCATGTTGAGCATTTATGGATTATGTTGCAAATTATCAAGGATCGAGAATTTTATGCTAAGTTCAGCAAATGTGAGTTTTAGTTGAGGTGTGTTGCTTTCCTTTGCAATATTGTCTCTAATGAAGGTATTCAAGTTGATCCTAAGATGATCGAAGCACTTAAGAATTGACCTAGATCTTTGTCCTCTTCGAATTAAAGGGGTTTCTTGAGTTTGGCTAGTTACTATAGAAGGTTTGACATTTGAATGAAATCATAATTTTAGATGATTAAGAAGCTACGTGCCTATATGAATGAAGTTATGAAATCATGGTTTTCAAAGGAGCTACTCTAATATGACTTTATGATTTGGATTGGTATAATTATTATTGTCTTTCCAATTGTTATTCTTTGATAATTGACTTTATCTATTATGTTGGAATTTAACTTAGCATCGAGAGGACTCTGAGGTGTCGGCTCTAATAGGATAGTCTCTAGTTCCAAACTATGTACCCCGATATAATTGTCTTAAGAGAATTAGCTAGTGGATCCACATAGCATTAATGATATGATACAGAGTTCTACCTTTGCAAGTGGACTCTCCATATTTGGTGTGGGAGTTACACAAGATTCTATGTTATAGCTCACGTGATCTATTGTCAGTTAAAACTAATATCCCACAAAAGAACTATGTATTTTCCATCAAAGCTTTCATTATATATTTTACTAATGCTTGACCTTGTCTCATGGTTTTAATGACTTTGCTTTCTAAGCTTTTAAATGTTCTACTTTGTCATGCATAACATGTTTTAAGCCTACTATGATATCATGTCTACGTTTATGCATATTTCTCCATACTTAGTACATTCCATGTACTAAAGCATACTTGTGCCTATATTGTTTCATAATATAGGGTCCAACGCTTCTCCTCTTGCTCATGGCTAGAGTTGGATTACTGTTAGCTATTGGATTAGTAGGTCTTCATACTCTGAGGGAAAAGCTATTAAGACCCTTTATTGCTTTTACTGTTTACTCTTGAGACTTTGTACGTAGTTTATGGGTTACATGTCAACCACTCTTATGACGGTTTAGAATGGCCTTTCAATACATAGTTGTGATTCTGCATTTATGTTCAAAATCTCTTTCATGATATGTGATATCTTACTTAAACTCTCTTATTGTGCATTCTATGGTGTTGGTCGTATGTCAAGTTTCTTGTGTAGGGCCTCTCTGGATCCTATACAACATTTCACACCTAGGGTATTCTTTGGATTGTGGCACGTACTTCAGTAGATGACAATTCAAGCACCTAGCCATGAACTTTTCAACATCTCTTTCATCCCACACCAGCGATTGGGCTGCCTCAGATCATGATACATCTTCGTAGCACTGGGATGAATAGAGTACCTGGAACATTGGGACTCTTGAATAATCAGCCCAACTAACTCACCAACTCTGGTACACAGATACGACCCTCAATCCTCAAAACGACCTACGAATCAAAGGTCGTCTTCCTAGCCTCAATGCTAATAACTTTGTCCCAAATCACCCTCAACTTGGAATCCTCATACTCTTGTGTCTGAATCCGCTCCATTAATGAATATCTAGCCTCAACACACACAATCACCCTGCCAGACTCAAAAATATCAAGTCTAACCATCCGGTTGGCTAAGGACTAAATGTCTGCATCCATATGTCTCTCCTCGATAGCTAAGAAAGAAAAACTTCCCATGCTTCCTGCCTCCTGTTAAGGCATCTGCTACTACATTAGCCTTGCCCGAGTGATAAAGAATAGAAATGCCATAGTCCTTTAGTAACTCCAACCACCTGCGCTGTCTCAGATTAAGGTCCATCTGGCTGAAAATATACTGGAGGCTATGATGGTCGGTGAATACCTCGCAGTGATCTCCATACAAGTAGTGCCGCCAAATCATCAACACAAAGACTACTATTGCCAACTCCAAGTCATAAGTGTGGTAGTTATTTCGTGAACTTTTAGTTGCCTGGATGCATAAGAAATAACTCTACCCTATTGCATCAAAACACAACCTAGGCTAACACTAGTAGCATTACAGTACATCATAAACCCCTTGTCCTCAACAGGTAGAGTCAGAATCGACGCTGAAGACAACACAACCTTGAGCTTTAAAAAGGTCGTCTCACACTGTCAGATTATTGGAAGCAAACATTCTTCTAATTTAATCTAGTTAAAGGTGCCGCAATAGAAGAAAACCCCTCCACAAACTGTCTATTGTAGCTATATAAGACAAAACTATGAACCTTAGTAGGAGAAGCAGGCCTGGCCCAAATACAAATTGCCTCAATATTCGCTGGATCCACCATAATTCCATCCTTGGACACTACGTGCCCCAAGAATGATACAGACCCAAGACAAAACTCACATTTAGTTAATTGGGCATACAACTATTGATCTCTCAAGGTTTGGAATACAATCCTCCGACACTGCTCTGTATTGTCAGAGTATACAAAGATTCAATTGATTAACACTATCAGAAATTAGTCCAAATAGGTCCAGAACACATGGTTCATCAACTCCATAAACATTGTTGGGGGCATTAGTCAATCAAAAAGATATTACTCAGAACTCATAGAGGTCGCACCGAGCCCTAAAGGTAGTCTTAAGGATGTCCTCCACCTTAATCCTCCATTGGTGGTAGCTCGATCTCAATTCAATATTAGAGAGCACTGGTGCATAATAATTCTCAAATGTCCTACTCACTCCGTTTAAAAAACAATAGCCTAATTTTGTTTTTAGTATGTTTCAAAAAGAATGACCCCTTTCCTTTTTTTTGCAACACTTTAACTTCAACTTTCCACGTGGCATGTTTAAGGCCACAAGATTAAAGGGTATTTTGGTACATTTGACATAACTTTAATTTGGAACCACAAGATTAAAAAGTCTTTTTTCTTTTTTCTTAAACTCCCTTCCAAGTCAAATTAAGTCATTCTTTTTTAAATGGGGGGAGTATTTAAAACCAAATAAAAGGGACAGCAGTCGTAGTTAATAAAAACCCCAATGAAGAGTCACTGTCGAATCCCACAGGGAATGGTATATCGTAGAGAATTCTTATAAAAAAATTTAGAGTTTAAAATTTCTCATTTGTACTAGTAAGAACAAGTCGGTGGGTAATTCCACCAATTTAATAAAAAACTTTGGTTATCAATTATCACAATTAAACTAATATTTTGAAGAATTCAAGAATAAACAAGCAATTTAGGGTGTGGGGATTGAAAATCAATGTCACAAAGGGGTAATTGTGTTGCTCTATAGTGATGAATATTCATGAATAGGATAAGTAATCTTCATTGATGCTAATCATCTTTCGATCTCAAAGCATCTATACATAGAATCTTCTTTCGGTCTCATTTAATTGTCAGTCAAAACAACCCAAAACCTTACTTCATTCTCTCTTTCGATGCAGAAATACGACAAATAGATCTGATCCATAACCTATATTTTCAAGCAAGTTATAAATATCAAACCTAAATTGCTAGTATTGGACTAATTACCCACTCCAATCAATCTTTCTCGGACATCAACCTGAGATCAAAAGTACTAATTAAGTTTGAAACCTTAATCCATAAATTATCCACATGCTAATTAGACCAATTTCATGCATGAAGTGCAAAAAAACAGAGCATAGCACAATACCCACTATATTAAATCAACAACCAACCCCATAACTGCACCCCCTAGTTATTGGGGTTTTAGCCATCCATCACAAAAAGTAAAGAGATTATACCTTCCATGAAAGAAGCCATGGGTTACTTGAAATTAAGAAATTACATGTAAACCCACCGTGGATTCAACTTCAATTTATCAATTTCAAGCACAAAAGTTGAAAACCCCATAAGCTAGAAAAGTGTTCTTCAAAAGGGTAAATTATTCTCTCTCTTACATTTTTCTATCTAGAACTCTACTCTACTTGATTTCATTTCATCATATCCAATTTATCTCTCCTTTGGGATATTTATAATTACCCAAAATTAGGTACAAAACCCAATATGCGACTTAATCGATGACATTAGTCGAGCTCACTGATCTTGTCCGGTGAATCTTTTCTTCCTCTTCAGCTCACCTTTTTATGCTCAAGGATTCATGTGTTTGAACCTCAATTGTTGAACTTGATGTACGATTTACGTCCTGATCATTCGTATGTATTAGATGGCTTTGATACATTGTTAGACTTCCGCTTCATTTTATGAAATTCTAGTCTATTTTGTAATTGTCTTTTAAATTCCATTGAATTTCTATTATGTTGTATGATGTATGCTATGTGGCTTGTGTAGGGCCTCTCGGGGTCGTAAACGTCATGTTATGTCTAGGATATACTTTGGAGCGTGAAAAACTTGGTATTTAGAGCACAAGGTTTAGAAATGTCCTAGAAAGTCTCATAAGACACATTGAATATATTCTTGTTCGTGAGTTTGAAGTGCGCAACATTAATGAATGAGATTCTATAAGATGTTTAGGGAACTCCACTTTTTTCATTACTCTAAGTCATGTGATAGAGTTTAACGCTATAATGTCTCTCTCCTAATACTTATCCAATGCTCTGCAAGATATGGCCACTCGAAGGGGATATGCTAGAAGGAATGCGAGAGAAAATATGGAACAAGCGGCTCCTCAAGTTTTGGTCGACCCTTTGGCTGAGCAAGTGACTAGTGTGGAGTTTAGGGCTTCTTTACAAGTTTGCGCTCAATCCATTATGGCTCAAGCCAATAGAGAGTTTGTGGTCTCCATGAAACCAAATGTGGGTATGGCAACAACTAGAGTGAGGGATTTCACCTGGACAAATCCTCTGGAGTTTCACGGTTATAAGGTTGTGGAAGACTCTCAAGAGTTCATATATTATTTGTATAAGGTATTGATGATCATGGGAGTGACGCCAATGGAAAAGGCAGAATTGTCCGCTGACCGACCTAAGGGTGTTGCTAAAGTTTGGTTCAACCAATGGAAGGAAGGTAGGGCAGTTGATGCGGGTCCTCTTGATTGGAAAAGTTTAAGGTTGCTTTCCTTGATAGGTTCTTTCCCCTTAAGATGAGGGAGGAAAAGGTACTTGAGTTCATCAACCTTCTCCAAGGAAGCATGAGTGTGAAGGAATATGCTTTGAAGTTCAAGCAATTGTCTCGACATGCTCGTACTATTGTTATCGATCCTAGGGAAAGAATGAGTAAGTTTGTTTCGGGTGTGTCCAAAATGGTGGTTAAGGAATGTCGTACCACCATGCTTATCAATGATATGGACATTTCTCATCTTATGGCTCATGCTCAACAAATCAAAGAGGAGAAACTTAAGGAAAGGTCTAGGGAGGCAAAGAGGGTCAAGACCGGTTATGGTAACATCTCACGCTCAATGTCCGATGGACATGGTCGTTCTAAGTTTTGACAAAAGTTTTTCGGCCAAGGTTACTCCAATGCTCCTCTTAGGTTCAACAAAGATAGTATGTATTACCCTAGGCCTCAAGGAGTAAACGGTAGTGGATCTTCATTATCTACTTGTGCTAAGTGTGGAAAGAAGCATGAGGGTACATGTCTAGCCAATTCTAGTTCTTGCTTTTGTTTTGGTAAGATAGATCACAAGATAAAAGGTTGTCCCTCAGTTGCCGAGAATGATGGAGATGATATTTGAAAGGCTCAACCTAATCCTCCATCTAATTCTAGTAGGAGTCAGAAGCGAAACTGGTTCTATGCACTTCAGATTCATCATGACCTAGAGGGTTCTCCTGATGTGGTTACCGGTATGCTGAAAGTCTCCCAACTTGATGTTTATGCTTTACTTGATCCCGGTGCTACCATGTCTTTTGTGACGCCATATGTGGCTATGAGGTTTGATATTCCTCCAGATGTGTTGTTAGATCCCTTTTCTATCTCTACTCTTGTTGGTGATTCTGTTGTGGCTAAGACGGTCTATAGAAAGTGTCCCATCTCCTTGTCCTATAGAGTCACTCATGTTGATCTTGTAGAGCTTGATATGATAGATTTTGATGTTATCCTTGGTATGGATTGGTTGCATTAATGTTATGCTTCTTTTGATTGTAGAACCTGTGTATTCAAGTTTCAGTTTCCAAATGAACCCATCCTAGAATAGAAAGGGGGAAATTGTATGCCTAAGGGTCAGTTTATTTCTTGTCTTAAAGCTAGAAAGATGATTTCTAAGGGTTGCATATACCATATAGTTAGGGTGAGGGATATGGATTCAGAAACCCCTACTGTTGAGGCTGTCCCCGTTGTAAATGAGTTTTCGAAAGTATTTCCAGATGATTAGCTCGGTATTCCTCCCAAAAGAGAAATAGTCTTTGGTATTGACCTACTACTAGACACGCAACCTATCTCTATTCATCCTTATCGAATGGCTCTGGTAGAACTTAAAGAATTACAGGAGTAGTTGAAAGATTTATTTGATAAAAGTTTCATTCCACCGAGTATCTCTACATGGGGTGCTCCAGTTTTGTTTGTTAAGAAGAAAGATGGTTCCCTTTGGATGTGTATTAACTACCGATAACTAAATAAGGTTACCGTTAAGAACAAATATCCTCTCCCAAGGATAGATGAGTTGTTTGACAAACTTCAAGGGGCAAGTTATTCTCTAAGAATGACTTCTAGTCGGGTTATCACCAATTGAGGGTGAAGGAAGATGACATTCCGAAGACGGCTTTCCAAACTTGGTATGGTCATTATGAGTTTTTGGTAATGTCATTTTGTTTGACTAATGCCTCGATGGCATTTATGGATTTGATAAATAGGGTGTTTAGACAATACCTTGACATGTTTGTGATTGTGTTCATTGATGATATATTGATCTATTGAAGGAGTGAAGATTAACATACCAATCATTTGAGGATTGTGTTGCAAGTCCTGAAGGACCAAAAACTCTTTGCAAAGTTTAGTAAATCTGAGTTTTGGTTAAGATCTGTGGCTTTTCTTGGTCACATTATTTCTGGCAAGAGTATTGAGGTAGATCATCAGAAGACGGATGCGGTCAAGAGTTGGCCTAGACCTCTATCCCCTTTGGATATTAGAAGTTTCTTGGGTTTAGCCAGTTACTATAGAAGGTTTGTTGAAGGATTCTCTTCGATTCCCTCTCCATTGACGGTCGTGACCCAAAAAAAGGTTAAGTTTATATGGTCGGAAGCATGTGAAAAGAGTTCTCGAGAATTGAAAGATAGACTAACTTCCCCTCCGGTATTAACTTTACCGGAAGGAACTGATGGATTCATTTTTTATTGTTATTCCACAAGAATTGGGTTAGGATGTGTACTTATGAAAAATGGGAAAGTCATTGCCTATGCCTCAAGGCGACTTAAGGTTCATGAGAAGAATTATCATACCCATGATCTTGAGCTAGCGGCGGTTGTGTATGCCCTTAAGATTTGGAGGCATTACTTGTATGGTGTTCATGTAGATGTCTTTACCTACCACAAGAGTTTGCAATATGTGCTTAAACAGAAAGATCTAAATCTTCGCCAAAGAAGTTCACTTAAGCTATTAAAGGACTATGACATGAGTGTTCTCTATCAGCCCGGCAATGCAAATGTGGTTGTGGATGCTCTTAGTCAATTGTCCATGGGTAGTGTGGCTCATGTAGAGGATAATAAAAAGGAGTTGGTTAGAGATGTTCATAGATTGCCCTAATTGGGTGTTTGGTTAATTAACTCTACGAAAGATGGTGTTATGGTTCACAATTGTTCAGAGTCGTGCCTTGTGGAAGATGTGAAAGCAAAACAAGGTCTTGATCCGACTTTGGTTGAATTGAAGGAAGTGGTGCTTAAGAAGTCTGTAGAAGCTATCTCCAAAGGGGGAGATGGTATGCTTCGATATCAAGGTCGTTTGTGTGTTCCTAATGTAAATGACTTGAGAGAGCAGATATTTTTAGAAGCCCATAGTTCTCGATATTCCCTTCACTTGGGAGCCACCAAGATGTATTGTGACTTGCGGGAGATCTATTGGTGGAATGGTATGAAGAAGGATATTGCGGAATTTTTGGCTAAGTGTCCTAATTGTCCACAAGTGAAAGTTGAACTTCTAAATCTGGGAGGTTTATCCTAAGATATTAGCATTCCCACTTGGAAGTGGGAAGATTTGAATATGGACTTCATTGTTAGTTTACTAGGCATCCTGTGGCAACATGACTCGATTTGAGTTATTGTAGATCGAATAATGAAATCAGCTCATTTCATTCCCATCAAGGTTTCGTATTCGGCGGAAAACTATGCTAAGTTGTATTTGAGGGATATGGTGAGGTTAAATGGAGTACCCATGTCCATTATCTCCGATCATGGTACCCAATTCATTTCTCAGTTTTGGATATCTTTCCAAAAGGGTCTTGGTACTCGTGTTATGCTTAGTATGACCTTTCATCAACAAACCGATGGACAAGTGGAGCGTACTATCCAAACTTTGAAAGATATGTTGAGGGGATGCGTAATTGATTTCAAGGGTAATTGGGATAATCACTTGCCTTTGATTGAATTTGCATACAACAATAGCTATCACTCAAGTATTGGCATGGCTCCATTTAAGGCTCTATATGGTACGAGGTGTAGATCTCCTATAGGTTGGTTTTAAGTGGGTGAAGTTGCTTTGATAGGTCCCGAATTGATACACTAGGCTATGGAGAAAGTTTGGCTTAATAGAGAAAGTTTGAAAACAACTCAAAGTCGACAAAAGTCCTATGCCGATGTTAGAAAAAGATATCTTGAGTTTGAGGTAAATGATTGGGTCTACTTGGAAATTTGACCCATGAAAGGTGTAATTAGGTTCGGGAAGAAAGGGAAGCTTAGTCCCTATTATGTGGGCCTGTATTATATTTTGAGGCGTATTGAGAACATTTGTTATGAGCATGACTTGCCTAATGATTTGGTGTCAGTGCATCCACTTTTCCACGTTTCCTTGTTGAAGAAATATGTTGGAGATCCGACATCTATAGTTTCCTTAGAAGGTTTGGGAGTTAAGGATAGTCTTTCTTATGAGAAATTTCTAGTTGAGATTTATGAGGAATTTCTAGTTGAGATTTTAGACCGGCAAGTTAAGAAGTTGAGAAACAAAGAAGTTTCTTCCATAAAAGTTCTATGAAGGAATCAGTTAGTTGAGGCTGCTACTTGGGAGGCCGACGCCGATATGATTTCCCATCATCCTCATCTTTTTCCCTCCATCCCTACTCTAGCTTGCGGTATTGAGTTCCTCATGGTTTACACTTTTGGTGTCATGCGTCATATATATTCCCATGATTTCCTTATTTATGCATCTTCATGAAAAGCTTAAAATTTCTACATGTTTATGCGCATTTGAGTATGAGTTGCATATAGACTTCCTGATATAATATTTTGAATATATTTTAGCTTGGAGTTGATGTTTCCTCCTCATATATGTGCATTTATGAAATTGCATTCATCTTGGGCTGTTAGATTAAGTTCCTACCTTCCTTAGGATATCTTGAAATCTTATTCGAGGACGAATGTTCCCAAAAGAGATATATTGTAACACCTCAGATTCAAACGACAAAAATTTTAGTTTTTCCAAAACTTTGGTGCCACCACAGACAGAGGCACCAATGGTCCGTAGGTCAGACCATAGACTGTAGGTGGGGCCGTTGTTAACCAGTCCAGAATGTCAAGTTCCAGTACTTTTCTGACGGTTCACCAGGACAGCCCGTCGTCGAATGCATGAGATGTAGGTATATTTTGTAGGTGAGTCTCAAGCTTAGAGAAATTTCAGAGTCAAAGTTGAGACCCACGACTGCGCATGTACGGCCCATAGGTGGACCCATAGACCATAAATGGGTCCGTCGATGGGTGTCCAAAAATCTTTGTTTCTGAATCAGTACGGTCCATGGTCTAACCAAAAGACCGTAGGTCGGTTTGATGATGGGAGTCGGCAGTGATTTTTATGAGGGCTTTTGGGTCTTTTCCTAATTATTCTAGCCTTCTATTATGTCGTTTTATTACCTATTAGAAACCCTATATAAACATTTTTAACCCCAAAGTCTTCCAAATCAATTCATTCTCTCAAATTCTCTAAAGAAGAACAAGTCATCCTATCAAATATTTCCCTCTCTAGAAGAAAAAGAATAAAGCTAGGGTTTTCAACTCAAGTATCAAATTCCACAATTGAAGTCAAGCTTTTGGCATTAAGGTATTATAGTATTCATCTATGGAGCCCTTTCTTCTATAGAGTTCCTAAATTATCCAATTTATAAAGCTAGAAATTCCCAATTGAAATTAGGATTTTCTTCTATGTCATGGGTTCCTTTCAATGTGTATTTATATGATTGTTTTATGATCTATTCTGCATGAATTGAGAAGATTCCATGTTTTAAAAATGACTTCCTATGAACCCATGCTTAACCCATGTGTTCCAGATTATGATGATTAAAAGTGGGTTTTGAATTATGAAAGGAGAATTATAGAAATATGCATGTTCTGATGAAATTCATTAAAATATGATGTAAGTTGCTTTGAGAGTAAAGCATATATGATGTTGTTGTTGTTGATTTTTTTGAAAGGATTTTTCACATAATTACTCAATGCATAAATGTGAAAGGTTTTCTTACATAAAGGATTCTAAGGTTTAAAGGTCTTCTAACCTAAAATGAATCAAAGTTAAGAAGCTATTCTAATAATGAGGCAAGCGGTGATTACCCATGACCTCTAATGATAAGACAAGTAGCGATTACCATTGTCTCATGAATGTTAAGGAAAGTTAAGAATAATGAATATTCTGTGAGAATTATGCTTACCACGGAGTGGACAAGTGGCAATTACCCATGTCCCATAAACTATGTTTCATCGTAGGTTGTCTTGATAGACATTAGCTAGTGGATCCAGATAAGGTAGAAGTTCATGATTCTTACCTTGACAAGTGAGAACACCTCTTTTCGGAGTGGGGTAGACAATGGATTCCATGTTAATAACTCACATGATCTTACATGTCGGTCAAAGGTAAATCTCCCACAATAATGAATTCAGGTCATTTCAAGAAGTATCTCGCAAATGCTTAAAGATGTTGGCTTGCATTGACCATATTTTATGACTCATGTTTTCTAACTCTTTTACTTCATGTTTTAGCATGGTCATTGCGTGTTACGTAAGGTCCCCTTTTATCATGATTTACTTACTTTATCCATTGCTATCATACTTGGTACATTTTTGTACTAACGTATACTCTTGCCTACATTCTCCCAAATCTAGGGTTTGATGCTCTAGATTAGTACTTCCGTATCTAGGGTTCTCATAGTAGAAGTTTGAAAATTGGTGAGTCCTAATGTTCCGAGGACCAAGACTTTATTTCATATTATCTTTACATTTCAGTTTTGAACCTTATGTAGAGGTTACGTCTCGATCATTCTTATGAACTAGATGGCTTTGAGACATTATTATACTTACGCTTCATTTTATATAACTCAAATCTGTTTTGAAATTTTCTTTTAAATTCCAATGAATTTCTATTATATTGAGTGATGTATGCTAAGTGGCTTGTGTAGGGCCTCTCGGGTCCTATATGCCATGTTACGCCTAGGGTATACTTTGGGGCATGACAAACTTGGTATTCAAGAACAAGGTTTAGAAAGGTCCTAGGAAGTCTTATAATCTGCGTCGAATAGAGTATTGTTCATAAGTATGAAACGCGCCACATTTATAAATGAAAGGTTATAAGATGTTTAGGAAACTTCACTTCTTTCATTACTCTAAGTCATGCAATAGATTTTAACTCTATGATGACTATCTCCTAATCCTTGTCCAATGCTCTGCATGATATGGCCATTCGAAAGGCATATGCTAGAAGGAATGCGAGAGAATATGGATCAAGAGGCTTCTCCTCAAGCTCCTTAGTTTTTGTCAACCCTTTGGCGAGCAAGTGACTAATGCGGAGTTTAAGGATACTTTTTACGTGTTGGTTCAAGCCATGACGGCTCAAGCCAATGGAGAGGTTGTGGTCCCTGTAAACCAAAATGTGGGTACGACAGAAAATAGAGTGAGGGATTTCACAAAGATAAATCTTTAGTAGTTTCTTGGTTATAAAGTTGAGGAAGACCCTCAAGAGTTCATACATGAAGTATACACGGTGTTGATGATCACGGAAGTGACCCCAGTTGAAAAGGTGGAATCGGCTGCTTACCAACTAAAGGGTGTTGCTCAAGTTTTGTTCAACCCATGAAAGGAAGGGAGGGCAGTTGATGTGAATCCTCTCGATTGGGAAATGTTTGAGGTTGCTTTCCCTGATAGATTTTTTCCCCTTGATATGAGGGAGGTGAAGTTACTTGAGTTCATCAACCTTAGCCATGGAAGCATTAGTGTGAAGAAATATGCTTTGAAGTTCACGAAATTGTCTCGATATGCTCCTACTACACTTGCCGATCCTAGGGAAAAAATGAGTATGTTTGTTTCGGGTGTGCCTAAAATAGTGGTTATTGAATGTCGTACTGCCATTCTTATCAATGATATGGACATTTCTCATCTCATGGTTCATGCTCAACAAATAGAAGAGCAAAAACTTAAGGAAAGGTCTAGGGAGGCAAAAAGGGCCAAGACCGGTGATTGTAACTTCTCACACTCAAGGTCTGATGGACATGGTCATTCTAAGTTTGGACAAAGGTTTTCTGGCCAAGGTTCCTCCAATTCTCCTCCTTAAGTTCAACTAAGATAGGTTTTCTAACCCTAGGTCTCAAGGAGGAAACATTAGTGGATCTTCATTGCCTACTTGTGCTAAGTGTGGAAAAAAGCATGACCGTAGATGTCTAGTCGGTTCCAATGCTTGCTTTGGTTGTGGTAAGATTGATCACAAGATAAGGGATTGTCCCTTAGTTTCGAAGAATGATGGAGACGATCATCGAAGGGCTCAACCTAATCCTCTATCCAGTTCTAGTGGGAGTCAGAAGAAAAACAGGTTTTATTCAGTTCAGACTCGTCATGAGTAAGAGGGTTCTCCAGATGTGGCTAACGGTATGTTGAAAGTCTTCCAACTTAATGTTTATTCTTTACTTGATCCTGGTGCTACCTTGTCTTTTGTGACATCATAAGTGGATATGAGGTTTGATATTCTTCCGGATGTGTTGTTTGATCCCTTTTCTGTCTCTACTCCTGTTGGTGATTTTTGTTGCTAAGAGGGTCCATAGAAAGTGTCCCGTAGAGTCACTCATGTTGATCTTTTAGAGCTTGATATGCTATATTTTGATGTTATCCTTGGTATGGATTGGTTGCATTCATATTATTCTTCTATTGATTGTAGAACCTGTGTAGTTAAGTTTCAGTTTCCAAATGAACCCATCCTAAAATGGAAAAGGGAAATTCTATTCTAGAGTGTCAGTTTATTTTTGTCTTAAAGCTAAAAAGATGATTTCAAAGGGTTTCTTATACCATTTAGTTAGGGTGAGGAATACGGATTCTGAAACCCCTACTCTTGAGTCAGTCCCTGTTGTAAAGGAGTTTATGGAAGTGTTTCTAGATGATTTGTAACACCCGGGAATCTAGTAGGCTAAATTAGGGCTAAGTGAGAGGGCTAGAGTAGCACCCCGTATCCAAAAAAGGGAAGATTAAGCAAATTTCAGCAAGCACCAGGTGGCACCCAAGGCGCCACCTACAGTTCATAGGTGGGACCACGGGCCGTGGGTTAGGAGGCATCGATGGCTCATAATCACTGTGCATACCACGACTCACCAGGATGAACCGTAGGTCCATCCACGGTCCGTCGGTGAGGTCTCATGGGTGGGCATGTGGGACGGTTAAGTTGAGGGCTTAAGGGACTTTTCCAGGATTGATTAAAATTGAGTGGTGTTGTTTTTCCTAAGTCTAAAACACCTATATAACAATTTTAAACCCCCAAACCCCATCATTCAAGTCAATCTCTCTAATTCCAAAAGAATTCCCAAAACTCCTCTCAAATATTCTCTCTCTAGAAGTTGGAAGAAGAAGGAAGAAGGTGAAGCTAGGTCAAGAACAAGTCTACAATCTTCAATCTTTTGAGGGAATTATAATAAAATTATGATAGCTCTTAATCCATGGATATTTTCCATCCATGGAGTCCCCTAGAATTCCCCCAATTTGATGAAGAATTCCGCAATTCTAGCTAGGGTTTCTTCCAATAGTGTGGGTTATGATGATTATTGATCCAATTGAGTGGATTGTGATTGTTTATGATAGAATCAGTATAATTACATGTTTTTAGAATGAAATTACATGTATCCATGCCTATCCCATGATTCTAACCTAGAATCGATATAATTGGGTTGATGCCATGAAGGGAAACTTTGTGGGTTTAGATGTATCCTTATAGGATTGATGAATTATGATTAGAATTGCTTGAGAATGAAGCTTAGATGATGATTATAAAATCTAGGGCTTAAAAGTAAAGCTTATGATAGGAATTGTTGGTAATTGATGTCATTGTTGTGGAAGGGATACTTTCCACATGAATTGTTAGTTTTAAATGAGTGAATGTGAAAGGCTTTCTCACATGAATGATTCTAGGTTGAAAGGATTGCTCACCTAAAATGAATCTAGACTAAAAGACTATTTAATTGATGAGGCTAGAGGCTATTACCCTTGACCTCCATATGAAAAGGTATGAGGCGCTTCCCTTATTCCTTAGAAGTGAACAAGAGGTGAGTCCCCATGTTCTTATTATGATGAATGGACATGGAGGCAAGTACCCATTATTCCTATGAAATAATGTGGAGGCGAGTACCTGCATTATATGATGAATGATGTGGAGGCGAGTACCCGCATCATGTGATGAGATTGTGGAGGCGATTACTCGCAATCTAAAAGTAAGTAAGGCAAGAGGCGAATACCCATTAGCCTTTATAAGCAGGGAAAAGAGGCGAATCCCCATGTCTTTAAAAGTAAGTATGAATAATGAGACTATGATGTAAAGAATGAATAATGTGGATTGTTGCTAGAGATGCCTTCCATAAGGTAAGCTTGACTAGAGGCGGATGACCTAAGTCTTGACTAAGGATGAGTAAGGTTGCTTGAGAGTATTCCTTTCTTATTATGATGTTGATTTATGTGCATTGATTATGCTTATGGTTTGTATTGACTAACCATGATGTTTATGTTGTTTGTGCTAGCTATCATATTTAGTATTGATTGTACTAACGCATACTTTGCCTACATTCTCATCAAATGTATGGTCCGGCGACATTGACACTAATTCTCGTGGCTAGGATCATAGTAGCTCAAATAAGTGAAGATTGGTGAGTCTTCATTGGATTTGAGGATGTGATCACCAATTTCTTTAAGTCTTGGACTATTGTATGGGCTGTGTCCCAAGATTTTATTCTTGATGTTTAGATGGTTTGAGACAATGATATTAGACTTCCCCTTCATTTTATAAAGACTTCGATTGTATTGAAAAGTCTTAAATTTCTGCTCATTTCTATTACTTTATGTTATGATATGCTAAGTGGCTTGTATGAGGCCTCTCGGGGTCTTATATGCCTTGTTACATCTAGGGAGTACCCCTGGGTCGTGACAAACTTGGTATCAGAGCACAAGATTTAGAATGGTTCTAGGATGTCTCAAACCACGTCAAGTAGAGTCTTGTTTATATGTGTGAAGCGCGCCACATTTATGAATGAGAGGCTACTAGATGTTTAGAAAACTTCACTTCTTAATTTCTCTAAGTCGTGCCATGGAGTTTAACTCTATAAAGTCTTTCTCCTAATCATTACCCGATGGTTTTTAGGAAATGACTACTAGAAGGGCTAATGCTAGAAAGATGGAGGGAGACAATGTGGGTCAAGAAGTTCCTCCCCAAGCTCCTCCTTAAGCTCCAATTGATCCTTTGGCTGAGAATGTAACCAATACAGAGTTTAGGGCGACATTCCAAGTGTTGGCTCAATCCGTGACGGCTCAAGCCAATAGAGAGGTGGTAGCTCCCGTGAATCCAAATATGGGTACGGCGGCGACAAGAGTTAGGGACTTTACAAGGATGAACCCTCCAGAATTTTATGGCTCCAAAGTTGAGGAAGACCCTCAAGAATTTATCGATGAGATCTATAAGATACTTGCTATTATAGGGGTGACACCGGTAGAGAAAACGGAGTTAGCCTCTTATCAACCCAAGGGGGTTGCTCAGATTTGGTTTAATCAGTGGAAAGAGGCAAGGCCGGAAGCAGTGGGTCCCATAGAGTGGGAGAGGTTCAAAGTTCTTTTCTTGATAGGTTTTTCCCTCTAGAGATGAGAGAGGCCAAGATACTTGAGTTCATCAACCTTTGGCAAGGAAATATGAGTGTGAGGGAGTACGCTTTGAGGTTCACTCAACTATCTAAGTATGCTCCTTCTATTGTGGCGGAGGACCAAGATGAGTAAGTTGTGTCGGGAGTGTCCAACTTGGTTGTCAAAGAATGACGCACTTCTATGCTTGTTCATGATATGGACATTTCTCGCCTTATGGTGCATGCCCAACAAATTGAGAAAGACAAGCTTAAGGAAAGATCTAGGGAAGAAAGTAGGGCAAGACGGATGATAGTAACTTCTCACATTCTAGATCCGTTGGATGGGGTCATTCAAGGTTTCGGCAAAGTTTCTCCGGGCAAGGTTCTTCAAATGCTCCCCCAAGGCATAACAATGAAAGGGTGTCTAACCCTAAACCTCAAGGAGATGGTAGTAAGTCCTCAATGCCTACTTGTGCTAAGTGTGGGAGAAATCATGAGGGTAAGTGTCTAGCGGGCTCCAATGCTTGCTTTGGGTGTGGCAAGACGGGTCACAAGATAAGGGATTGTCCCTCGGTTGCTAAGAATGAGGGAGATACTCATCGTAGGGCTCAACCAAACCCCTCATCCGGTTCAAGTTGTTCGGATACTAGTTCTCCTAAGCAAAATCGATTATATGCTCTCCAGACTAGAGGTGATCAAGAGAGTTCCCCCGATGTGGTGACCGGTTAAAAGTTTTTCAAACTGATGTGTATTCTTTGCTTGATCCCGGTGCTACTTTGTCCTTTGTGACTCCTTATGTTGCTATGAGGTTTGATGTGCTCCCCGATGTGTTGCTAGACCCTTTTTCTGTTTCTACTCCTATTGGGGATTCTGTGTTGGCTGAGAGGGTATATAGAAGGTGTCCCGTCTCCTTATTCCATAGAGTTACTCTTGTTGACTTGGTAGAACTTGATATGTTAGACTTCGATGTCATCCTTGGTATGGATTGGTTGCATTCATGTTATGCTTCTATTGATTGTAGAACTAGAGTGGTTAAGTTCCAATTCCCAAATAAGCCTATCCTAGAGTGGAAGGAAGGAAATTCCATGCCTAAAAGTCGGTTTATTTCTTGTCTTAAAGCTAGAAAGATGATTTCTAAGGGTTGCTTGTACCATCTAGTAAGGGTGAGGGATGTAGATTCCAAAACCCCTTCTCTTGAGTCGGTCCCTATTGTGAAAGAGTTTCCAGAAGTATTCCAGATGATCTACCCAGTATTACTCCCGAAAGGGAATTAGATTTTGGTATTTACCTTCTTACGGATACGTAACCTATCTCTATTCCTCCTTATAGAGTGGCTGCAGCGGAACCAAAGGAGTTGAAGGAACATTTAGAAGATCTGTTAGATAAAGGTTTCATCTGAACAAACATCTCACCATGGGGTGCTACGGTGTTATTTGTTAAGAAAAAGGATGGTTAACTCAGAATGTGTATCGATTATCTACAGTTGAACAAGGTGACTATTAAGAACAAGTATCCTCTCCCAAGGATTGATGATTTGTTTGATCAACTTCAAGGGGTAAGTTATTTCTCTAAAATTGATCTCCGATCGGGTTATCACCAATTGAGGGTAAAAGAGGAAGATATTCTGAAAACGGATTTTAGAACCCGATATGGCCATTATGAGTTTCTAGTAATGTCATTTGGTTTGACTAATGCTCCGGCGGCGTTTATGGACTTGATGAATAGGGTGTTTAGTCAATACCATGATATGTTTGTGATTGTGTTAATCGATGATATTTTGATCTACTCAAGAAGTGAGAATGAGCATATTGAACATTTGAGGATCGTGTTGCAAATCCTTAAGGAACAAAACCTTTTTGCAAAGTTTAGCAAATGTGAATTTTGGCTAAGATCGGTAGCTTTCCTTGGTCATATTGTGTCAAGCAAAGGTATAGAGGTAGATCCTAAGAAGACGGATGCGGTCAAGAGTTGGCCTAGACCTCTATCTCCTTCGGACATTAGAAGTGTCTTGGGTTTGGCCGGTTATTATCGACGATTTGTTAAGGGGTTTTCTTCTTATGCCTCTCCATTGACGGCTTTGACTCAAAAGAAGGATAAGTTTGTATGGTCTGAATCATGTGAAAAGGGTTTTAAAGAGTTGAAAGATAGACTTACCTCCGCTCCGATTTTGACCTTACCAGAAGGTACGGATGGTTTTGTGGTATATTGTGATGCCTCGAGAATTGGGTTGGGATGTGTGCTTATGAAAAACGGAAAGGTTATTGCCTATGCCTTAAGACAACTTAAGGTTCATGAGCAGAATTATCTGACCCACGATATTGAATTAGCGGCGGTGGTTTTTGCCTTAAAGATATGGAGGCATTATTTATATAGGGTGCATGTAGATGTGTTCACCGACCACAAGATCCTACAATACGTGTTTAGTCAAAAGGACTTGAATCTCCGCCAAAGAAGGTGGCTTGAGTTATTGAAGGATTATGACATGAGTTTCCTTTATCACCCCGGAAAGGAAAATGTAGTAGCAGATGCTCTTAGTAGGTTGTCTATGGGTAGTGTTGCTCATGCGGATGATGATAAAAAAGAGTTGGCACGAGATGTGCATAGATTGGCCCAATTGGGTGTTCGATTGGTAGACTCTACCAAGGGTGGGGTCATGGTCCATAATGGTTCCGTATCATCTTTTGTAAGTGATGTGAAAGCCAAACAATATCTAGATCCGATTTTGGTAGAACTGAAAGAAGTGGTACTGAAGAAGTCCGTTGAGGCTTTCTCTCAAGGGGGAGATGGAGTACTTAGATACCAAGGTCGATTATGTGTTCCAAATGTTGATGAGCTAAGGGAAAAAATTCTGGCAGAAGCCCATAGTTCTCGGTATTCTATTCACCCGGGAGCCACCAAGATGTACCGTGATTTGCAAGAGATCTATTGGTGGAATGGGATGAAGAAGGATATTGCGGGATTTGTGGCTAAGTGTCCAAATTACCAACAAGTGATGGTTGAGCATCAGAAACTGGGAGGTTTATCCCAAGACATTAGCATTCCTACTCTGAAGTGGGAAGATATGAATATGGACTTTGTAGTGGGGTTGCCACGCACTCGGTGAAAATATGACTCAATTTGGGTTAAAGTAGACCGAATGATGAAATCAGCCCATTTCATTCCCTTCAAAGTTTCTTATGTGGCGGAAGACTATGCCAAGTTGTATTTGAGAGAAATGGTAAATTGCATGGTGTTCCATTGTCCATTATCTCCGATAGAGGTACTCAGTTTACTTCCCAGTTTTGGAAGTCATTCAAAAAGGGTCTTGGCACCAAAGTTAAGCTTAGCAAGACTTTTCACCCACAAACCGATGGACAAGCGGAGCGAACGATCCAACCTTTAAAGGATATGTTGAGAGCATGTGTCATCGATTTCAAAGGAAGTTGGGATGATCACTTGCCATTGATAGAGTTTGCGTATAATAATAACTACCATTATAGTATTGGTATGGCCCTCTTTGGAGCTCTTTATGGTAGGAGGTGTATATCTCCCATAGGATGGTTTGATGTGGGTGAGGTTGCCTTTATCGGACCTGAATTAGTTCATGAGGCTATGGAGAAGGTCCGGCTTATTAGAGAAAGGTTGAGAATAACCCAAAGCCGACAAAAGTCTTATGCCGATGTTAGAAAGAGAGACCTTGAGTTTAAGGTTAGTGATTGGGTCTATTTGAAAATCTCGCCCATGAAGGGTGTGATGAGATTTGGGAAGAAAGGGAAACTTAGTCCCCGGTACGTAGGTTCGTATCAAATCTTGAGATGTGTTGGTAAGGTGGCTTATGAACTTGATTTGCCAAATGATTTGACAATGGTGCACCCGGTGTTCCATGTCTCTATCCTTAAGAAGTGTGTTAGAGATCCGACATCCATAGTTCCCCTAGAAGGGTTGGGAGTTGATGAAAGTCTCTCTTATGAAGAAGTTCCGGTTGAGATTCTAGGATGGCAAGTTAAGAGAATAAGAAACAAGGAAGTTTCTTCAGTGAAGGTATTGTGGAGAAACCACTTAGTTGAGGGTGCTACTTGGGAGGCCGAGGCCGAGGCCAATATGAAGTCCCGATATCCTCATCTATTTCCTTCTACTCCTATTCTAGCTTGAGGTAATAAATTTCCTCTTGGTTTTCTTTATGATTTGAAGTCATATGTGTTTTAGATGTTTCCATGATTTCCTTATGTTATGCATGTTCATGAAAACTTGTGTTTGAAAGAAAATTAGTTTGTGTGATTGATTTTCCTCATGTTGTAGTGCATTGAGTATGAGTTACCTATAGACTCCATGAGATTAATTGATGAACATGTTTAGATAAGCTTTTTGAGATTGAATTGCATATGAGCTCCATGAGATTGTGTTGAGCATGTTTTAAGATGGAGAAGGTAGTTCCGCCTTGAATATATGAAATCTGAAAATTTCATGCATATTGGGCTGTTAGATGTAGTTCCTACTCCCTTAAGGTGAATTGAGTATGTTTAGCTTGGAGATGATGTTTCCTCCTTAGTTGTGTGCATTTTGATATGTTGCATGCATGATGGGCTGCTAGTCTTGAGTCTTTTATCTAGAAATAAGCTTAAAATCATCATTTGAGGACGAATGATACCAAGGGGGAGATAATGTAACACCCCGGAATCTAGTAGGCTAAATTAGGGCTAAGTGAGAGGGCTAGGGTAGCACCCCGTATCCAAAAAGGGGGAGATTAAGCAAATTTCAGCAAGCACCAGATGCCACCCACAGCGCCACCTACGGTCCGTAGGTGGGACCACGGGCCGTGGGTCAAGAGGCGTCGATGGCTCAGAATCTTTGTCCAGACCACGACTCACCAGGACGGATCATAGGTCCATCCACGGTCCGTCAGTGAGGTCTCGTGGGTAGGCCTGTTGGACAGTTAAGTTGAGGGCTTAAGGGTCTTTTCTGATTTTGATTAGAATTAAGTGGTGTCATTTTTCCTAAGTCTTAAACAACTATATAAGAATTTTTAACCCCCAAAACCCATCATTCAAGTCATTCTCTCAAATCCCAAAAAAATTCCCAAAACTCCTCTCAAATATTCTCTCTAGAAGTTGGAAGAAGGTGAAGCTAGGTCAATAACAAGTCTCCAATCTTCAAGATTTTGAGGGCATTATAATCAAGGTATGATAGCTCTTCATCCATGGATATCTTCCATCCATGGAGTCCCCTAGAATTCCCCCAATTTGATGATGAATTGCCTAATTCTAGGTAGGGTTTCTTCCAATATTGTGGGTTATGATGATTATTGATCCAATTGAGTGGACTGTGATTGTTTATGATAGGATTAGTATAATTACATGTTCTTAGAATGAAATTACATGTATCCATGCCTTTCCCATGATTCTAACCTAGAATCGATATAATTGGGTTGATGCCATGAAGGGAAACTTTGTGCATTTAGATGTATCTTTATAGGGTTGATGAATTATGATTAGAATTCTTGAGAATGAAGCTTAGATGATGATCATGAAATCTAGGGGTTGAGAGTAAAGTTTATGATAGGAATTGTTGGTAATTGATGTCATTGTGGTGGAAGGGATACTTCCCACATGAATTGTTAGTTATGAATGAGTGAATGTGAAAGGCTTTCTCACATGAATGATTCTAGGTTGAAAGAATTGCTCACCTAAAATGAATCTAGACTAAAAGACTACATAATTGATGAGGCTAGAGGCGATTACCCTTGACCTCCATATGAAAGGGTATGAGGCGATTCCCTTTTTCCTTAGAAGTGAACAAGAGGTAAGTCCCCATGTTCTTATTATGATGAATGGACATGGAGGCGAGTACCCGTGATCCCTATGAAATAATATGGAGGCGAGTACCCGCATTATATGATGAATGATGTGGAGGCGAGCACCCGCATCATGTGATTATATTGTGGAGGTGAGTACCCGTAATCTACAAGTAAGTAAGGCAAGAGGCGAATACCCAGTAGCCTTTATAAGTTAGGCAAATAGGTGAATCCCCATGTCTTTAAAAGTAAGTATGAATAATGAGACTATGATGTAAAGAATGAATAATGTGGATTGTTGCTAGAGATTCCTTCCATAAGGTAAGCTTGACTAGAGGCGGATGACCCAAGTCTTGACTAAGGATGAGTAAGGTTGCTTGAGAAATATTTCTTTCTTATTATGATGTTGATTTATGTGCATTGATTATGTTTATGGTTTGTATTGACTAACCATGATGTTTATGTTGTTTATGCTAGATATCATATATAGTACTTGATTGTACTAACGCATACTTTGCCTATATTCTTATCAAATGTACGGTCCAACGACATTGACACTCATTCTCGTGGCTAGGATCATAGTAGCTCAAGGAAGTGAAGATTGGTGTGTCCTCATTGGATTCGAGGATGTGATCACCACTTTCTTTTATGTCTTTCTTTTAAGTATTGGACTATTGTATGGGCTGTTTCCCAAGATTTTATTCTTGATGTTTAGATGGTTTGAGACAATGATATTAGACTTCCGCTTCATTTTATAAAGACTTGGATTTTATTGAAAAGTCTCAAATTTCTACTCATTTCTATTACTTTATGTTATGATATGCTAAGTAGCTTGTATGAGGCCTCTCGGGGTCTTATACACCTTATTACATCTAGGGGGTATCCCAGGGTCGTGACATGATTTACCCGGTATTCCTCCCGAAAGGGAAATAGACTTTGATATTGACCTTCTTCCAGACACGCAGCCTATCTCTATTCCTCCCTACCGATCAAATGTCTCCGGCAGAACTTAAGGAATTAAAGGAGCACTTGAAAGATTTATTAGATAAATGTTTCATCCGACCGAGTATCTCTCCATGGGGTGCTGTAGTTTTATTTGTTAAGAAAATAGATGGTTCTCTTTAGATATGTATTGACTAACGACAATTAAATAAGATTACCATTAAGATCAAATATCCTCTCCCAAGGATAG
Source organism: Solanum etuberosum (assembly GCA_029582245.1). Classification (NCBI taxonomy): domain Eukaryota; kingdom Viridiplantae; phylum Streptophyta; class Magnoliopsida; order Solanales; family Solanaceae; genus Solanum; species Solanum etuberosum. Next base: position 18,411 of record JAJONR010000483.1, on the reverse strand, counting down.
ATGATTTGTTTGACCAACTTCAAGGGCAAGTTACTTCTATAATATTGACCTTTGGTCGAGTTATCACCAATTGAGGGTGAAGGATGATGACATTCCGAAGATGGCTTTTCAAACTCAAAATTGTCATTATGAGTTTTTGGTAATGTCGTTTGGTTTGACTAATACTCTGGTGGAAAATATGGATTTGATGACCCTGACATGTTCGTGATTGTGTTCATTAATGATACATTGATCTATTCAAGGAGTGAAGATGAACACACCAATCATTTGAGGATTGTGTTGCAAGTCCTCAAGGACCAATAACTCTTTGCAAAGTTAAGTAAATGTGAGTTTTGGTTAGGATCTTTGGCTTTTCTAAGTCATATTGTTTCTTGCAAGGGTATTGAGGTAGATCCTAAGAAGATAGATGTGGTCAAGAGTTGGTCTAGACTTCTATCCCATTCGGATATTAGAAGTTTATTGTGTTTAGCCGGTTACTATAGAAGGTTTGTTGAACGGTTCTCTTCGATTGCCTCTCCATTGTTGGCATTGACCCAAAAGAAGGTTAAGTTCATATGATCGGAAGCATTTGAAAAGAGTTTTTGAGAATTAAAAGATAGACTTACTACCGCTCCGGTGTTGGCTTTACCGGAAGGAACCGATGGATTCGTTGTTTATTGTGACGCCTTAAGAATTGGTTTAGGATGTGTACTTATGCGAAATGGGAAAGTCATTGCCTATGCATCAAGGCAACTTAAGGTTCACTAGAAGAATTATCCTACCCATGATCTTGAGCTAGCGGTGGTTGTATTTTCCCTTAAGATTTGGAGGCATTAATTTTATGGTGTTCATGTAGATTTCTTTACCGACCACAAGAGTTTGCAATATGTGTTTAAACAGAAATATCTAAATCTTCGTCAAAGAAGGTGGCTTGAGTTATTAAAGGACTATGACATGAGTGTTCTCTATCACCCTGGCAAGGCAAATGTAGTGGCGGATGTTCTTAGTCGATTGTCCATGGGTAGTGTGGCTCATGTAGAGGATAGTAACAAGGAGTTGGTTACAGATGTTCATCGATTGGCCCAATTGGGTGATCGGATAATTGACTAGACCAAATGTGGTATTATGGTTCACAATAGTTCAGAGTCGTACCTTGTGGCAGATGTGTAAGCAAAACAAGGTCTTGATCTGACTTTGGTTAAATTGAAGGTAGTGGTGCTTAAAAAGTTCATACAAGCTTTCTCGCAAGGGGGAGATGGTGTGCTTCCATATCAAGGTTGTTTGTCTCTTCCTAATGTAAAATACTTGAGACAACATATCGTGTCAGAAGACCATAGTTCTTGATATTCCCTTCACCTGGGAGCCACAAAGATGTATCGTGACTTGTGGGAGATCTATTGATGGAATGAGATGAAGAATGATATTGCGGAAGTTTTAGCTAGGTGCCCTAATTGTCCATAAGTGAAAGTTGCACATCAAAAGCCGGGAGGTTTATCCCAAAATATGAGCATTCCCACTTGGAAGTGGGAAGATTTGAATATGGACTTCATTGTTGGTTTACCACGCACCTGGCGGCAACATGATTCGATTTGGGTTTTTGTACATCAAATGATGAAATCAGGTCATTTCATTCCCGTCAAGGTTTCGTATTCGGCGGAGAACTATGCTAAGTTGTATTTGAGGAAAATGGTGAGGATGCATGGAGTGCCCTTGTCCATTATCTCCAATCGTTGTACCTAATTTACTTCTCAGTTTTAGAAATCTTTCCAAAAGGGTCTTGGTACTCTTGTTACGCTTAGTACGTCCTTTCATTCACAAACTGATAGGCAAGCGGAGCATACTATCCAAACTTTGGAAGATATGTTGAGGGCATGTGTAATTGATTTCAAAGGTAATTGGGATGATCACTTGCCTTTGACTGAGTTTGCATACAACAATAGCTATCACTCAAGTATTGGCATGGCTCCATTTGAGACTCTATATGGTAGGAGGTGTAGATCTCATATAGGTTGGTTTGAAGTGGATGAAGTTGCTATGATAGGTCCTAAATCTATACACAAGGCTATGGAGAAAGTTCGGCTTATTAGAAGAAGGTTGAAAATGACTCAAAGTCGACAAAATTACTATGCCGTGTTTGAAAAAGAGATCTTGAGTTTTAGGTAAATTAATTGGTCTACTGGAAAATTTCACCAATGAAAGATGTAATGAGGTTCGGGAAGAAAGGGAAGCTTAGTCCCCATTATGTGGGCCCATATCAGATTTTGAGGCATATGGGAAGGTTGCTTATGAACTTGACTTGCCTAATCATTTGGTGTCGGTGCATTCAGTTTTCCTCATCTCCTTGTTGAAGAAATGTGTTGGAGATCCGACATTTATAGTTCCCTTAGAAGGTTTGGGAGTTAAGGAGAGTCTTTCTTATGAGGAAGTTACGGTTGAGAATTTAGACCGGCAAGTTAAGAAGTTGAGAAACAATGAAATTGCTTTCGTAAAAGTTCTATGGAGGAATAATTTAGTTGAGGGTGCTACTAGGGAGGCCGAGGCTGATATAATGTCCCGTCATCCTCATTTCTTTACCTCCGTCCCTACTCTAACTTGAGGTACTAATTTCCTCGTGGTTTACTCTTTTGGTGTCATGCGTCTTAGATAGTCCCATGATTTCCAATTGAAGTTAAGGTTTTCTTCTATGTCACGGGTTCCTTTCAATGTTGATATATTTGATTTTTTTATGATCTATTATGCATGAATTGAGAAGATTCCATGTTTTAAAGATGAATTCCCACGAACCCATGCTTAAACCAAATTTCTAGATTATGATGATTATAAATGGGTTTTGAACTATGAAAGGCGACTTATGGAATAATGCATGTTCTTCTGAAATTAATGAAATATGATGTAAGTTTCTTTGAGAGTAAAGCATATATGATGTTGTTGTTGTTAATTATTGTGAAATGATTTCTCACATAACTACTAAATGCATGAATGTGGAAAGTTTTCTCACATAAAAGATTCTAAGGTTTAAAGGTCTTCCCACCTAAAATGAATCAAAGTTAAGGAGCTATTCTAATAATGAGGCAAGCGGCGAATACCCATGACCTCCAATGATAAAACAAGTGGCGATTACCCATGTGTCATGAATGTTAAGGGAAGTTAAGAATAATGAATATTCCATGGAAGTTATGCTTAGCACCGAGTGGACAAGTTGCGATTAACCATGTCCCATAAACTATGTGCCACCATAGGTTGTCAAGATAGATATTAGCTAGTGGATCCACGTAAACTAGAAGTTCATGGTTCTTACCTTGGCAAGTGATAACACCACTTTTTTGGTGTGGGGTAGACACCGGATTCCATATTAATAGCTCACATGGTCTTACATATTGGTCAAAGGTAAATCTCCCAAAATAATGAACTAAGGTTATTTCAAGAAGTATCTCGCGAATGTTTAAAGATGCTGGCTTGCATTGACCATATTTTATGACTCATGTTTTCTAACTCTTTTACTTCATGTTTTATCTTGGGCATTGCGTGTTACGAAAAGGTCCCTTTTTAACATGATTTTTATACTTTATGCATTGCTATTATACTTGGTAAATTTTTATACTAACACATACTCTTGCCTACATTCTCCCAAATATAGGGTCCGACGCACCAGATTTGCACTTCCGTGGCTACGGTCCTAATAGTAGAAGTCTGAAGATTGGTGAGTCCTCATGTTCCGAGGCCCAAGCCTTTATTTCCTATTTTCTTTACATTTTAGTTTTGAACTTCATGTATGGGCTAAGTCCGGATCATTCTTATGTAGTAGATGGCTTTGAGTCATTGTTAGACTTCCGCTTCGTTTTGTGAAACTCTAATCTGTTTTGAAATTGTCTTTTAAATTCCATTGAATTTATATTATCTTGTATGATGTATGCTAAGTGGCTTGTGTAGGGCCTCTCGGGTTCCTATACGCCATGTTACGCCTAGGGTATACTTTGGAGCGTGACAGGTTTGATAAACACAAGTATTATCCACTGTCAGTTTGGGCAAGGTCGTGCTCATTAGGTGATCTGCCCTTGTCGTTCGGTGATCCACAATGTATAGTTTGCACTGCTTTTTGCCTTTTTGGCCATTCTTCCAAACATCAATCCTTACCTTGTCACTTTGGCTTCTTAGCTCCAAATCATCAACATTATATCCTAATATGACAAAATTAGGCATTGAGGACACTAAATATTGAGCTAAATGGACCTGAAATGAGTGAAAATCTACCACTCATCAACACCCCCAACTTAAACTTTTGCTTATCCTCAAGTAAATCAAGAACACAAATATCTCAATACGGGTGTCTACAACAGTACTCAATGAGAGCTAATATGCAAGTTCCATAATAATACTACTCTCAACAATATGCTACACACAATCATGATCAAAAGGCTTCAAATGATTATTAGCCGGACTCAACACAAGCTCAAGCTCACTTTAGCTTATTGTCTAATGCAAGATCATGTTTCAATAAATGCATTCAAGTTCCCTCACATCAAGAATGATTTCATGCTCTCACAAAGCAAATAAATAAAGTTATAAGGAATCAATGCAACTCTAACTCTCTAAAAAGAGAAACATATGCAAGCTTTGTCGCATAGGTTTGCCCATATTTTCCAATCATCACACGAACTAGTTCATGCAAGATTTCAAGGGTCTTTCAGGCTTGTAATTGGGTTAAGGGTTAATGTATGGTCAATTTGGCTTGGTAACTTTACCTTTGCAAAGCATTGTTGCAATCATCTTCATCTCTTCTCAAGTTTTTTTCATTCTTTTTCATTTGAGAACTCAAACTTTGACTTTTCACTCAATTTCTTTGGAATTCCCTTTATTTCATTCACTTCTCTTTTTTATTTTCATTTTTCAAATGCATTTTCATCACAATTACTCTCTCTTTCTTTTTTTTGTAAGGAGGGGTTCCTTCTTTATGTAACAAACTCCAAAGCTGAGTCTCATTTCATTTTTCTTTTCCCTTTACTTTGCTTTCATTCCTCCTTCCTTTCCATACCCCCAACTTAGGATTTTGTCCTAACTTGGCTATTCAAACATAACCATGCTTCAAAAAGGATTTTTTGTGAGAAGGTGGGGACAATTTAGTTTAGGAGGCTTTCTTTTGTTTTTTCCAACAAATGAGTTAGGCTCAAATGGTTCCAAAATGGATGCACACCCTCACAAGGTAGTCACAAAATATCATGGACATTTGGGTTCCCTCTTTGAATTATTGCCCAAGATCATGTCTTACGTTTACCAAGATTCAAACAATTTGACTAACAATGCAAATTCTTGGACTCCACATACATGTTTTCAATTACCTCACCACACATGGCACTTTCAAATACACTCATTTAGCCATCCCGAAAAGATCAAAAGAGTATTTTTGATGCTCATTGCAAGGCTCACATCAAAACATAGCTAATCAATAAAAGATTCAAAGAGATCACTCAAAAGTGCAACCATATCTATTTCATGCTCATCATGCGTACCATTCAAGACATTCATATTGAACACAATCGGTCCTCAAATTGTTATCAATGAAAACATCAATCATTTCATAATTTTCAATACTCATGGGGGGTAGTGAAATGGGTTGCAAAAATCAAGAGAGAACAAAAAAGATACAAGAGACATATTCAACCAAATAAAGCACTATTATATAACCAAAAATAAAGTACTACAATTATCCAAAACTCAAAATACAAAAATACAATCAAAAGGGAAATATTGGCTCAAAGGCCCACATCCCGCCAAAAAAAGTATAATAGTGTCCTCAATGCAATGAAAATAAAAGAACGGGAGGCTGAGATAGAAGGGTCCCCCTAACAGGCTATGCTTGTGGAGCACTCTCGTCTGGAGTCTCAGGTGGGGAGGCCTCAAGAGGGCATCAATTCCTGATAATAGGATCACCGGAGGTAGTAGATAAAAAGTTAATTGGGGCATCACTGCTCGTCTCAACAGTCAGAGGGATGGGGGAGTCTGAAGTGACTCCATAGTGTCAACCGCTGAAGTCTCCCAAAGGGATCCCTCCAGGATTGCCTAAACAATGACCTCCTCAGTCTCATGCATCTCAGTCAAGGTTTGAGTAATCCCATGTTCCTCAGTCCTCAACTCCTCCTCGTTTATCCCCTCAGCAAACTCATCTTTGGCCCTCTCAACATCATCATCCTCAACAATAACACTCACAGCTTTCTCAGGCTACTAACTAGGAAGAGGCTCGGTACTACGCATCTCTGGCATGGAGGTAGGTGCATTCGGTAGGAGAACCTAGCCCCATAGCATGGATATATTCATGGACTGCAACTGGGTCACCTCCGCTCGCAAGGTAGCAAGCTCCTCCCTCATGGTGTGTAGTGCACCTAAACTACCCTTTGCCTTCTCCTGGGCCTCAAGTCTAGCGGTGAGGTTTTCCAACCTCACACCATGGCCCTCGATCAACCCCTCACACCTACTCACTCTCTCTCTCAAAGGAGCTTGGGCTTTCTCAAAAGCCCGATAAATGATCCCAGGCATGTCTGTCTCAACCAAGGAAGCTCTAACATCTACCGACTAGGCAAGGATGCCAATCTGATAAATTAATGTTTGGGCCATGGGGAAAGGGCGATAAGAGTGGTGGGAAGGTCTCACAGCAGTAGCAGTAGTACAAGATATAAAAGTACTAGTAGAAACAGGAGTAGGAGGCAAAGTAGAAAAAATACATGCTTGTTTCAAATAAGGAGAAAGTGTGCTAGCCTCAGTCGCGAATATGGTGGGATCAACCACAGGCGTCGTGTCTGGTGTTGGCGGCTTCCTCTGAGCTGCATCATCTTGCAAGCACTCAGCCTCAATCTGCTTGATATCAGTGGAGGAAGCTGGTGTGATCCGCACATTTGTAGATGTGCTGAAGGGAACCCTACCCTCTCATACAGTTGCATATTAAGTACTGGAAAAGGGAGAGAGGTCTGCTACTACCTAGCCCTCATCATTATCTCATCAGCTATAATCGCACCCACATGGATGTGCTCTTTGTCTATCATCGTGCCTAGCAAAATTGTCTTATGATGTTGAAGGAGAGACTCATTCTACTATGGCATTATGTTGTTGCTGATGAAGCCAAACCAGTATCTTACTACCACATTTAAATCCTTCATCTCAATTTGGGCACCATCAGCCATCCAGGAGGGAGAAGAATCAGAAATCAAGGGAGCCACCCACCCTTTCAAGGAGTCCAAGTCATGTCGCATCTGGAGTGAGTATAAATCTGACTCAAATGTCGGTATCTTCAGTGCTGTGATAATTTTTCTTGTATCGCATCGTACATTTTTTCCGCACACTTCCACTTCTTCAAGTGGCTTCCAAACTATGCCCGTTCGCTTCTTTGGTAGGGTCTGCGCATATGCAATATAAAACTCCAGCACCCAAGAAGGAATGTAAGGGTTCCTTGGCTTTAGTGAACCCCTCGAACTTATAAAATTATATGGTGTCCAAGATAGATGGGTAGTCGCTCATGAATCCATTTGTGGAGAGTTGTCTCACATCAGGAATGGTCATCTCTCCAACAGCTTTGAGCCTATTGAGGGCTCTTAGAGTGATAACTAAGAGGACTCTTGAAGCAGGTGCTTGTAAAAAGGAGTGTTGCACCAGTTTGGACCTATCTCAGTCCTCTTCCTCACCACCCTGTTTTAGGTTGTACCCTTTATTGGGTAGATGTTTCTGGGGTGGTAGATTACTGACCACGGGGAGCCTCAGAAGGCTTGTTGATGGAAATGTCCATGTTTCTCTTTAGAGGAGGAGGAGGAGAAGAACTTCTATCTTACTCGGTATCAGAGGTAACTACTTGTTTTCCTTTTGTTCGTACCATTTCCTTGAAGCACACGTTCAAACATAAGATTTGTGAAGGTTAGTTGAAATCAAACACACTTTGAAACACAGTACAAAAAAATTCCTAAGGCTCGCCTAACGGGAAGGCGGATCGCCAAGTAGAATCGGTGAGCTCACCAAATTAGACATGAGCAAATATCTCACGAATCAGGCACAAAAGGCGAAGTCAATTCGAATTCGGCAGTTCGCTGAGTTGATTTTGGTTGACTAAGACAAGTCCGCGAAAAATGACAGTGCAAGTTGAAAAGATACAGGATCAAAGGTGATGTCCTCTCCCACTGGGTGATTCATTATGTAGGTTCAACAGACTAAGACAAGTCAGCCGAATGGGATAGTACCCAAGGTCATATATATGCTAAAGAACGTGAACTAGGGCTTATTCGGAGATTCTCCTAACCTTCTTGGAGAGCTAAGACAACCCCGCCGAATAGGAAATCTTCAGCTAAATGCCTAATTTTTACAACAAACCTAACATATACAATAAATATGAGTTTTCCCCATCATTGCAATCTACTTATATGCTTATCTACCCATGGGTACTCAGACTTCCCCCAGATATTGCTAAGTATAGCCCGAATTGACGATTTGCCCTATATAAAATAGTCACCTTGTATATCATTGGGAAAAATCATGCAATTGGGTCAATATTGGGTTAATCAGACTTAACTCACATCAGATTAAACTCAGACCCAACATAATTTTCAGTCTAATTTCAACATTCAACCAACAAAATTAATATTTACATTCAACATGCACACACAATCAAATATCTCATGGTGTACAGCTCAAATCAAACAATATGACAGTACCCAGTGAAATCTGACTACCAATAACACTTAATGGCTTCAAGCCCACACCCTATTTGCAATTTAAAGAGTAGAATTCTCAACAGAAATCGAAAACCAACCTTATTATGAAGCTTAGGTCGAGAAAAGAAAAGAGGTTGGGTTAACGGGAAATCAAAGTTAATGCACTCCTCGTACTATGGAATCACAGACAAGAGGATCACAATAACTCAAAATAAAGAAATGCAAGAGAAAGTAGAGGAAAAGACTTTAAGATTTCAAAGGGTTTGATTTTTTAATTTGAAAATACCCTTGGCCTTTTTATGTCAGGCCCGTTCACGCGGTCATGACTAACGTCGCCGAATGTATTTGACGAATCACCAATTGGAGCTCAAGCTTATCGAACATTCCTAGATAAACACCAAACTAGAAGGTTGATTCAACGGATCTGATTGAGTCTGTATAGTGCACTTCGACGAGTCTTCTTTTGGAGCTCTATTCGCCAAATCAGAAAGTATGCTTTCCAACATGTTCAAACTCAGAATGCGGGCAAGAATGAGTCCACACAATGCCTTTGGGGTATCACCGTTTAGGTTATGGCATCGCCGATGCTTCTTTTTCAGCTTCTCCTCAACTTGCACTCACTACGCACGTTATTTAAATTATTAAAAACAAAATTAAAGAGTTGGGTTGCCTCCCAAGAATCACTTTATTTAACGTCGTGGAACGACCTAGTTGTCAATTTCTCAACAATCATTCTTGGGATTTGGGATGGTGTCAATAGGTAATGCTCCCTTTTGCCTTGGATTGAGATGAATGGAGCTTTGGCACAATTGAGTCTCCAACTATTTGATCGACACCGAGTGAGAAGTCACCATTTGGGATAAAGTGGAGAATATATTTTTTAATTCGTTCAACACTTTATCCGACCCTTCAACCTTGTTGAAGATCCTTGTAAGCATATCTTCAGTGCGGCTTCCTTCTGGCCCAGCTGGTTCTTTTGGGCGTGCAAGATCATAGGAAGGCACATACCTATCTTTTTCCATCTCCCTGTCTCTCTAATTTTCACCCCGCCAATCTTTCCAACCACCATCTCTATCCTTGTTCCAACTTTGGTTCCCACCTTGTCGTTTAGAATTGGTGTGAGAACCATCCCTATTTGATTTCCTAAGTATTGAACTTCCTCATTATATAATGTCTCAAACTTGGCATCTTCTGGGTACTGCCCACTGTTGGTTTCAACTACATTTACCGAATGGAGTCCACCTCCCATGACATGAGTAGACAACAAATCAATTTGGGTCATCATTTTGGCCATGTTTTCATCTCTTGCATGGTCCTTCTCGATTTTCTCTTTGCTTAAACTCAATTGTAGAGAAGGCACTTGGGCCTCTCTAGTGTGCCATTCTCGGTTAACCTTGGTCATGTCATCAGGTAATAACTCAGCCACATCATACGGTTATCTCATCAATCCCCCTTGGACTAACTGATCAATCACGCCTTTATTGACTGAATCAAGGCTGTAATAGATGTATTGCGGCAACAAAATTTTTTGAACGCCATGCGTTGGACATTGCAAAAGTAGCTTTTTGAACCTTAGCCACGTCTCATATAGAGGCTCACCTCTAATACGTTTGAATTTTGGATCTAGGATTGAAGTTTAACCACCTTCGAGGGTGGAAAGAATCTCTCCAACCAGGCATCATTTAGCTCCTCCCATGAAGTGATAGAATTATTTTAGCAATTCAACCAACCATCTTGTAGCCTCTCCTGTTAAAGAAAACGGGAATAACCTCAACCTTACGAACTCTTGAAAGATATTCTTGAACACAAATGGTCCAATACCTCAATGAAATTCCTAAGGTGTTCATGGGGATCCTCATGAGCTAGTCTCCTAAAATTTCCTTTCAGTTGGAGCAATTGTAACATTGTTCTGGTAATGTGAAACACAACCCTCCCAGTTGTGGGAGGTATTCAGATGGCTTTCGTGGTTTGAATCATGTTCATTTGTATATTATTAAAATCACCTATGTTGTCATTTTGACCATAGTAAATATCGTTGTCATTGCCATGGTCACTCATTGTATAAAACCTGCAAATTAACCAACAGCAACACGAAACACCAATCTACTACAACTAAACAAAATTAAAACTAATTTCTCAATTAGAATTCTCAACCACCACTCCCAAGCAACGACACCATTTATGATAATTCTCAAATGTCCTTTTCAAAACCAATTAAAAGCTACAATGGTCGTAGTCAATAAAAATCGAATGAAGAGTCGGGGTCGAATCCCACAGGGAATGGTATATCGTAGAGAATTCCTATCAAGAAATTTGGAGTGTAAAATTGCTCATTTGTATTGGTATGAACAAGTGGGTGGATAATTCCACCAATTTAATTAAAATCTTAGGTTGTCAATTATCACAATTAAACTAATATGTTGAAGAATTCAAGAATAAACAAGTAATCTAGGGGTGCAGGGATTGGAAATTAATATCACATTGGGGTAATTGTGCTACTCTATACTGATGAACATTCATGAATAGGCTAAGTCATCTCCATTGATGTTAATTATCTTTCGATCTCAAAGCATCTATGCATAGAATCTCGTTTTGGTCTCATCTAATTATCAATCTAAAAAACCTAAAACCTTACTCAATTCTATATTTTGATGCATAAATAGGGCAAACAGATCCAACCCATAACCTCTATTTTCAAGAAATTTACCGACATCAAACCTAAATTGCTAGTGTTGAACTAATTACCTACTCCAATCAATCTCTTTCGAGCATTGATCAGAGATTAGAAGTAGGAATTAAGTTTGCAACCTTAACCCATAAATTATCCCCATGCTAATTAGACCAAATTCATGAATGAACAATAACAAAATAGAGCATAGCAAAATACCCACTACATTAAATCAACACCCAACCCCATTATTGCACCACTAGATCTTGGGTTTGTTCAACCCATCACAAAAAGAAAAGAGATTATACCTTCCATTAAACCAGCCATGGATGAATTGAAATTAAGAAATTACAAGTAAACCCAGTTTTGATTCAATTTCGATGTATTAATTTCAAGCACAAAAGTTGAAAACCCCAAAATCTAGAAAAGTGTTCTTCACAAAGGTAAAGTGTTCTCTCTCTAAAAAATTTCTACATAGAACTCTATTCTACTTGATTTCATTTCATCATATCCAACTTCTCTCTCCTTTGGGCTATTTATAATTTCCCAAAATTAGGCCCAAAACCCAATTCGGGCTCGTTGAGCTCGTTCAACGAATCGCCTCTTGCTCTTCAGCTCGCCTTTTTTGCTCAAGGCTTAAAGTTTTTGAACCTCAATTCGCAAAGTCGTTTGAGTCAGCTAATATCATTCGGTGAATCACCGAGTACCACCTTGGCTCCCAATCCGAGCATTTCATCTTCTTCTTTTTCACACAATCATTTTAGGCGATGTTCAGCAAGGCCACCTTTCTCATTCGGTTCATCGCCTTCTCGGATGGAGTTCGCCAACCTAATTTGGTAAACACAAGTGATATGCACTTTAATTTTGGGTGAGGTCGTGCTCATTAGGCAATCCTTCCTTCTCATTTTGTGATCAACAATGTATAGTTTGCACTTCTTTTTGCATTTTTGGCCAATCTTTCAAACATCGGTCCTTGCCTTGTCCATTTGCCTTCTTAGATGCAAATCATCAACACTTTATCAGAATAGGAAAAAATTATGCATTGAGTATACTAAATATTGATCTAAATGGACCTCCAAAGAGTGCAAACTTACCACTCATCAGTGCACCTTGAAGCTGGTCAAATAAATCATCAATTTGTGGCGTACGATATTTGTTCTTGATGGTCACCTTATTCAACTGCTTGTAGTAAATTCACATATGAAGGGTACCATAATTCTTATTCATGAAAAGGGTAGGAGCATCCCAAGAAGATACACTCGGCTTATTGAACCCCTTGCCCTAGAGGTCCTAGAGCTGCTCCTTAAGGTCCCTCAACTTAGGTGGAGCCATCTGGTATGGCGGAATAGAAATTGGTTACATACCTGGCTCAACAACAATCATAAAATCAATATCGCAGTCAAGAGGAAGACCCAATAGATCAGTAGGAAACACATCAGCAAACCCTTAATGTAATACCTCTAATTTGAGAAGATGAAAAAATACAGCTTTCCAGGATCAGCTGTCAGAACAAATGGAAGCCAACGATGGACCATGTGTCAGACCACGGACCGTAGGTGGGATCCTGTGGTTCAGTGCCATACTTGGGGAAAATTTGGGATCTAAAGATGCCACATACGGTCGTGGTCCACGATTCGTTGATGGATCCACGGACCGTAGGTTGGTTCCGTTGCTAGGGTCCAAAGTTTTATGGTCTCTGATCCAACCCACGGTTGACCATCCGTGGTTGGAACTACGGACCGTAGTTCTGGCCGTAGGTGAGGGTCAGCAGTTGTTTAGAGGAAAATGGTTGTTGGGTCAACTTCAAACGGTCATATATTTTAGCACAAAATGAATTAGGTGGCCCATGACCTATCAAATTAAAGATAATTAAATCCTCTTTCCAACGCCACTAAGTTTGCTAAAATCTATGCTCGAAGTAAAAAGTTATGCTCGTTTTAGTGAAGCCCTATCGGGAAAACTATGAACCACGACCCCAGTCGACTGTCGGTTATTCAAACGATGGCCCGTCAGTCCCGTAGTAGATGGCCTTCGTCAGCTTTGAAGTCAGGGTCATTTTAGTCCATTCCCTATGTGTTGGAGCACTTAAACTACGTCGTTTGATGCCTAAACTACGGCGTTTTACTCAGTCTAAGCCTAATAACCTAGTCAGACATACCCAGAACCCTCATTCTCCAAAAATCACCCAACTTGGAGCAAAGAAGAGGAAAAAGTCGACCAGCCCTCCCAAGAACAAGCATAAGCATTCTTCAAAGTTCAACCCCAAGATCCAAAGGGTTCTCCGTAGATTTCGTCACCAGGTATGTGACATTTCACTAGTGGGTTCCTTTCATCCACTAGGTCCCTAGAATTCAGTTAGTTCCCTGATTTTACATATCTTGTTTAGACCTAGGGTTTGTAAAATCTTGGAGAATTGTTATGATTTCACTTTCTATAGTATCCATTATCTAAGTAACATGTTTTGTTGGAAACATTGCTTAATTCCTTGCATAAAACTCAGAACCCTAGTTTGTGTAAATTCTCTTAGTTCATGAATTATACTTGCTAGGTCAGTTAAACAAAAAATCATGCTCCAATTTTCGAATGTCACATTCTCAGTATATAAATGTTACATTCTCAGTTAGCATGTTAATATTTTGAGCTATTCAATATTTAGTGAATTTTAGCTTCATGAATATTTAGATGGGAGTAGACTTAGCACCGAGTTGGACTAGGGTTCAGTGTACCGTCATAGTCCTAGAACTACGTGCCAACGTAGGTTCAGAATTCCCCTCTATTGGGAATCAGTTTTAGTGACCACGCCACATTCATGCCTTTATACCCCTGGCAAGGTATATTGGGTCCTCTCGATGGGGCGTATACATCAGACAGTCATGCCTCTATACCCCTGGCAAGGTACATAAGGTCCTCTCGATGGGGCGTATACATCGAACTCCACGTTTAGCTCAGGTGGTTTATGTCGGTTAATAGTAGCTCACACAGTCAGACTCTTAGTGCATTGACCAGGTTTCCAGTAGTTATTTCAGTATGCAGTTCAGCATGTTATCTTCATGATTAGTACTTAGTCATTGCATCTAGTTTATCTTTCAGGTATACTTCAGTACATATTTATACCCTTGTTCAGATTATATCATTGCTCAGTTATGTGTTGTTCTGCTCATATACTTTGTTCAGCTTGGTATTTCTATATCATGGATGCTTAGTACATTCCAAGTGCTGACGCATACTCTGCGCTACATCCTTTCATGATGTAGGTTCGAGTACTCAGCATCCAGATCACGCTTAGATCGATTCTCGGTCCGCATTCAGCCTCTTCAGTGGCGAGTCCTCATATTCCGAGGACAATAGACATACCTTCATTTTAGTTTTTACTTTTAGTTGTCAGTTTTGTTAGAGTTCGCTGGGGCATGTCCCAACAATTCAACTCAGTTAGAGGCTTTTCAGACATAGTAGTAGATTCAGCTTGAGTTGTTAAGTGGTTGTTTTAGTCATCACTAAACTCTTTTTGTATGATTGATATTCAGACTAGTAAAGCTTGTTCCTCTTCAGATATTAGTTGATTTAGCTTCCACTTAGTTCACCTTTTCAGTATATATATTTAGTGTGTTCATGATATACTAGATTCAGGGTTAGCTTGGGGTCACTTGTGATCCTATGTCCCGTGTTACGTCAAGGGGGTAACCTCGGGCGTGACACCGAACAACAGGAACTAACTCAAGAAGAGAAGTGTTGGCACTAGTGTCACGGACATAAGAAAGATTAGATAGACATCGCTTCTCCACAAACCGTTGCACCTTCAGAACAGAGATCACACCCCTCAACATATGGCTATTACAACTGGTCCATACAAGAGGAGGAACATAAAACATACACAAAGTAACAATCTTGGAGGAGTAATCTAAGACTCCATTATATCGAGAAAACCAATATGTTCCTAGAATCACGTCAAAATTGACCATATCTAACACAATAAGGTCTACCCAAGTATCATAACCCAAGATTGTCACCACACAAGCTCTATCAACCTAATCCACTACTACAAAATCATCTATATAGGTAGCTATATGAAAGACACCAATATAAGCTCACGAGATAAATCCAATCGCATGGAATATAAAGAAGACACATATGAAAAGGTAAACCATGGATCAAATAAAGCATAAGAAGGCTGATAGGAGATGGAGATCGTACCTGTGATAATATCATCTAATGTTTACGCCTCTGACCTCCTCGAAAAAGCATATATATGGCCACGTCCACCTCTACCACCCAATCTGTCTACCTGACGACTACCTCTAGTACTTTGGGGACAACCCCCAGTCAACTATACCAGAGCCCTATGGGTTTGAACCTACTGACCCGGATGATCGTGATACCTTGAAGATCAACCCCTGGCCACTCTCTAGCAAAGTGGCAAAATTTTCCACACTTATAACAACCCTTGATGACCCTCTGAGATGACTCAGTTGACAAGACTACCCATTATGGCTCAAAACCCTTGATATGTTTGAACCGGTGTTAGAACTATTTGACCACTAGCACCTGCAGTGCCACCATCTGTAAGTTTTTATGTTTCATGAACTAGCCTACTAGACTAAAATGTTGTGGATAACCTCGGCCCTACAACAGTGTTCCATGGGATTGAGACCCGCTGAAACCATCCTAATGATGGGGCCTCTTGTCGGTACCTCCATAGGCCTCATAGTGGATCCCCTCAATGGTGTGTGCATGAATAACTATCTGTAGAAATAAACAACCCGATGCCACCATCTGCCTTGTCGTACACAAAAGTGGGAATGAGAGCCATCTGACAAACCTACAAATGCTCTCCTGCTCTGTCTGAATAAGCATTGTCACATGTCTGGCCAACTCATGGAACTGTGTCTCATACTCTATCACTAATAGTGATCTCATAGTCAAGTCTGTGAACTCATCCTGCAACTGCTCCCTAAGGTTATGAGGTACATACTTCTCCAAGAAAGCCTCGATGAACTATGCCCAAGTCATTAAAAGGTGACCTAGCTAGTCTACACTCTAGATAAGATCTCCACAACTGCTTTGCTGGCCCTTCAAGCTAATAAGCAGTATAGTCGACCCAGTGAGATTCCACAAACCTTAAGTTATGCAATCTCTCCTGATAACTAACTAGAAACTTGTGGGCATCCTCACTCATAACACTTAAATTACCCTTAAACAAGTTAAAAGGATAAACAATCATCGTCAATAAAAATACCAAATTAAGAGTCGGGGTTAAATCCCAGAGACAATTTTTTTTTGTTGGCAATTGAAAAGACAAAATGAATAGCAACAAGTTTGAATCTAAAAATGCAATATAAAAGGATATAAAATGAAAAGATATTTTAATAACTAACTAAAGGATTTGGGCCAAGACAATATCAAGCAAGGGATATATGGGAATTGGAAAACTTTGAATTCAATCAACACTAAATGATCCATTGCAATTCATCCATGCTAACTCAATCATAGATATGCAAGATCATCATTAGTCAACACTAATCTCCTTTCGGTCTCAATCGTTTTCAACAACCAATCAATCCAAGACCTTAATCTAAAACCCTATTTCTAGCAATTTTAGGATTCAAGAAAGTAGACCTAAATTATATCCTCTCGGTCACAAATTTATTGATTAAAGCCAACTATGATTATTAACTTAATTCTCCACTTCACGAATTCTCTTTTGAGCAACCCATAATGATCGGAAGCTAGATTCAAGCGTGCACTCTCAAATCATATATTAAAGCATCAAAACTAGATTAAACCCATTTCCTGAAATTAAGCATGGAATCAAGGAATCACAGAGGCAATAGAGACATAAATCAAATACCCAAATACCTGTGTATTTATAGCACAAAGCCCCCAATTTCATGTGCACAATTACACCGACAATTCTAGCAACGTAAAGCAAGGAAAGGAGAAGGGAACAAGAGATTTTACTATTAAGAACACAATCTTCAAACCCAAATGTGAACTGTGAGGCAACTTGCCTTCAAAGTTTCAACCCAAATTAAGAAATCTACAAATTAGTGTTCTTCCTTTCTCTATTCTAAGAAGATGAACTACAATTGAATTCCTAATGCATAATCTGAATAATGATTGCTGGAGAGTGTAAAAAGGGGTTTTGGTTAAAATTGGTGAAATTTCCATTCTACCCAGGTGCCTAAAACGCGACACTTCGTGTTCACGGGAGGTTGTCCATGTTCGCAGACTTAAGTAGACTAGGACTTCGCATTCGCGGTCCCTAGGCACATTTGCAGTCCTCCATTGACCAGGCTTCCGTTCTTGCGGTCTTTACTTGTTTCCTTCAGAATTCATCTAAATCAGCTCTCAATATCATTTTCTTGCAAATATGAAGAAAACCACATTAAAAGCACAAATTCTAAACTAAAGCAAACCAAAATAACTAAGAAAAGACCCTCAAATGAGTGGAAACGCACCACTCAGCAACACCCCAACTTAAAAACGTTTCTTGTCCTCAAGTAAAGAAAATCAAAAACTCAAGAGGCTCTATTTCAACACACACCACAATTCAATTTCACCATGCTCAATTAAGCACAAAGGTAATGGCTTCAGTTGGTACTAACAATTAGTCCACATGCAAAAAATTTACAAAATAATTCCCCTCATTTTCATGGCACATTTTCAAAAATCAACAATTATTAAGGGTGTGTTTAGTATGAAGGTAAATGTTTTCCATGAAAAATATTTTCCTAGAAAATGTTGTCTTGGAAAACAAGTAGAGTTTTGACTTATTTTCTCATGTTTGGTTGGTGAGTAGAAAATATTTTTCGGAAAAGATATTTTAGCGTTTGATTTATGAATGAAAATTGTTTTTGAGAAAATATCTTTTATTTTTACTAGAGAGTAGAAAACAAGTTTTGAAATTGAAAATATTTTTTGAAGACAAACTTAAATTATTTTTTTTTTTGGGGGGGAGGGTGGGGTGGTGGGGGTGGGTGGGGATGACGCGGCATGGGGTGGGTGGGTGATATGGGGTAAAAAAACAAAATTTTGAAATTGAAAATATTTTTTAAAAACAAACTTAAATTATTTTTTTTG